>JAZHYW010004037.1:0-11129 GCA_037355805.1 Ixodes ricinus
TCTGCCTTGTGACCCGCTTGGAGACTATAGTCACGTGACCGTAACCGGAGACACGCTTGGCCTCAAATGCGCATAGCGTCTACTCTGCTGTCAATACTGACTGGACAGGACAGCAGTACGAAGTCTACTCGGCGAAAACGTTTCTTGGCAATGCAGTGGAAGATACAGGCCCGCGCTCCCTCTCCTATTTTGAGCGCTGAATAAAGCTGTGCGCGGGCTCTCATCCTTTCCACTGCATTGCCAAGAAAAGTTCTCGCCGAGATAGTTTTCGGAGTCCCAAAGGAACTGCCCTTCCCAAATGTCAACCAAGAACGGGAGGTATGAAGATGCTATGTTTTACGCCGTAAAATGCAAAAATAACCGCGTCTTCTTTCTGCGCACGATGTCCCCAAATAAACTGAAATTACAAAGAAAAAAATATTACTCAGAAATAAGCTGTGCCGTATATTTCGCAGCACGCTAATAACAGATTTTTTGTTTCGAGAGGATTGTGTACATGTAACAAAAGCAGTACCTTTTCTTAAACCATGTAATCATAAATGCAACACAGATGCAAAAATCCCCAAAGCTGAAGTTAAAAAAAAAAACGCGAATCTAACAAAACGATGACAACACTGAAGGGGTTCTGGGCTCGAAAGTGCTAAGGACTTATCACATCGCAGAATAAATAAAAAAATAAAAATATCAGCAATAGCGTCTGCATATTTGAGGAATTTGCAGAACAGTGAGGTAATATGGCGTCCCTAAGGTGGCGCGAAATTCACGATTAAATAAATAAACATTTGTTTCGGGTGTTAAAAAGTGTTTTTAATGTATATTTCGTCGTTCTTGACGTGGGCGTCGACGGACATAGCGCCGCTGCTTGCGCCCCTGTCGAGGTGAGCACTACTCTTGAGACGTTGTAACGACACTATATCGCGCTATAGACTCGTATATTTGGCCCGCATGCAGCCTCGAGCGGGCTGTTTCGAATGTCGGTGCGAGACAGAGAAACGGCGTAGCAATCGCGACATGAGAACCGACTGCGCCTCTATCTGGCCGACCGCGCTCGCTCTGCTGAAATGTGAGCGTGGGAATTCCGAACACCGTTAGCTCACTGGTGTAGCAAGAGGCTGCTTTGTCGTTGAGACCTTGCATACGCCTGTGGAGCCGTTTCAGTGCTTGGCGCATCTCCCGCGCAGCATCGCAACCTTTTTGGCGCCTGATAAGCCAAGAGAGCCCGTAGCATGTGCTGCGGTTCATTCTAAGTTGAAGCAGAGTAACCGCGAAGTACGTGAACCTTTGCGACGATGTGTGATGTTGAAAAATAAACAGAGAACAATTATATCGCAGGTTTTTCCAGTTTCAGATGTGGCGATTTGAGACATGAATGCTGTAAATGTCATGGAGGGATCAATTTGTTGACACTATTATTGCGTTCATTCGGCTCGCTCTCTACACTAATGAACTGATCCTTTGATTTTCGAGACTTGCGCTTTTCTAGAGAACTTCGTCACAACGCCAGTCGCCTTGGCGCACTGAATCCTGCAAAGCCAATAAACTACACCCAAAACCACTCCGTTGTAGTTCCGTGAAATCCTGGGGTCAGTGAATACAGTGAAGCCCCACAAAATTCCTAAGTGTTGGTGGCCGCCCGCCTGTCTACCCGGTCGGCTAGGACAAAAAGAGACAAAAGGCGCCAAGAAAATCCCTTCCCTGGCGGTTCCGTGTAATTCCGGTGCCCGGAAAATACAGTTAGACGCCATGCTGGCAGTTCACCGAATTCCCTGGGCAGTCCCGGTCCAGTCTACTACAGCCAAGGCCCAAACTTGGCCCCATAGCTATTCTAAGCAAGTCTGCTGCCTGGGGTGTACCATGTTGTAAACTCCTTCATCAAGAATCTATTCAAAATAAAACTTTACAATTGACACCTTTGCCCTCAAATAAGTATTTAATAAAGTTTGCCAATTAGTTTTAATTCATGAATAACTTATTTAATTACAGCGTTTTCCTAGCAGCCTTTTTATCAAGACGCCTTCTTACAACCGTGATTTTCATTGCCTAGAGTACTTCATTCGTTTTTAAAGCTCGGTTCCAGAAAACGAGGCACCTGATACCTTGCGCCAACTCATTTTCAATGTTGGTAACCCATTGGCTAAGACAGGCCAACGTTGGTCAGCCTAAGCCAATCGATTACCAATGATGGTAAGCCATTGGCTAAGACAGGCCACTGTTTGCCAGACTAAGCCAATCAATTACCAACGTTGGTAGGCCACTGGCTAAGACAGGCAAATGGTGGCCAGCTTAAACCAATCGATTGCCAACGTTGGTAACCCATTGGCTCTATTACAGTTTATATTTCTGCGGGCGTTGTCACTACCGTGGTCATTACTGCAGTTGCTATTTTGTACGCACTTTGAAGTCATTTTTGGGCAAGCAGACATAATGCCCCAGCTTCTTCTGTTATATGTTGCGTGATAACCTTTGTTTGCAGATTGAAATGTGCATCAACATATGTCACCTCCTACCTCAAACATAGGGTGATCGAGATCTTAATTCAACGTGATTTTTTATTCGTGAAGATATGTAATTGCTTAATCAATCGCTGGATATTTGTTTTAAGGTTTTATTTTTTGCTAAAAAATATTAGTACTTTTTATTTATTTTTAATTTTGTCTGGTTCGGTCTGAATTATAGGCCGTGTTTTGCGACTCAGCAAAGCAAGGTTGCTTTGAGATTTTCAAGATCACATACAGCTGACAATACACCCGTGTCATAGGTACTAGGGAGGCGGGTGGAGCTTTCGGGGTTGAACCCTGCCTCCCCCCCCCCCCCCCTTGGAAACGTTTCCTGGCTGCGTCGCTAAATGGGCATAAGAGAAGAGGCACTATGCTTTTTGCCTTATAAACATACACACAAATCGAAGGAAGCGTGCATTTTGTATTTCGTGTGGAATTTACTGAGCATAACTATCAGTTTTGGGATGACGCGCGTTAGTTTTAGTCGGTGACAGCTGGTAAAAGCTCCTCCCATCTCTTTCCACTTTTGCAGAGCGAAGGATCGGGAGGAGGCGATCTCCTCCCCAGCGTTTACTTTTAACCTGTCACCGACTACGGCGTTTTTCTTCGTGGACGTTCAAAATTGCTACAGCTCGCAATGCATACAGCATTCTAATTCAGTTGCTAACTTGCTGTGCGTGTGAAAACAGAAGAATCGTTCTCCCCTCGGAGCCATAGCTACAGACTGTTCTCAGCGTGCGCGATCAGCACATTAAAAAATAAACCAATTAATTATAACGTTGGTAAGCCACTGGCTAAGACAGGCCAATGTTGCCCAGTCTAAGTCAATCGATTACCAATGTTGGTAACCCATTGGCTAAGACAGGCCAACGTTGGCCAGCCTAAGCCAATCGATTACCAATGCTGGCAACTCATTGGTTAACATAGACCAATGTTGGCCAGCCTAAGCCAATTGATTACCAATGTTTGTAACCAATTGGCTAAGACAGGCCAATGTTGGCCAGCCTAAGCCAACCGATTGCCAACGTTGGTAAGCCATTGGTTGAGATTGGCCAATGTTGGCCAGCCTAAGCCAATCGATTACCAACGTTGGTAAGCCATTGGCTGAGATAGGCCAATGTTGGCCAGCCTAAGCCAATCGATTGCCAACGTTGGCAAGCCGTTGGCCAAGACAGGCCAATGTTGGCCAGTATAAACCAGTGTACCACCAACATTGGTAGTACGATGGCCGCATTGGCCCAACATTGGACCATTGTTTGCCGATTGAATACCAATGTTGGCCCGACGTCGTGTGCTGCCTGGGTTTATTTCAGATGACTGATCATTTATATCTACATATTGTAGATACAAATGAACTGTCCGAAATTATCATATTCGCAGAGTTCTATAGTACATCATTCCGTTAACGAAAAAGTTAAACAAACTGAATTTTTATACGGACGTACTTAAAAGTTTTAGATGCCTAACTTTTAAAACTTCAGATATCCAATAAATAGTCTTTCCAAAAAGCCCATTGTAACAATTTCATAAAATTTTAAAACTGTTTTATAATACTTGGGCGATTTCCACAACTAGGCTCCTGCCAAAGTGTCAGCGCATTTCGTTGTGATGCCATTATTCACTCTTTCTTTATAATATATAAGAAAAATATGAACCTTGCTCATCCTGTTTTCTTTTATTTTTTCAGGCTGTGCGTTGTACGTTGAAGAACTTTAGAAACAGAGACACCTATGTTGGGTGAGGTTATTTACAAGCTGTGCTAACATGTTTGACTGCAGCACAACAACTGTTCTGAAAGCTTTGTTGTGCTTTCTATATTTCATCTTCAATTACATTTGGAGAGATGACACAGTGCCCCTCACGCTCATTAATGTGGTTCGAATCGCACGAACGAATGAGTATAGTAACTTTAACAATAAGCGTGCATTGCAAACCATGGGACCTGAATGACATCGTGAATAGTATTTCTCGGAATTTACTGTGGCAATGAATTTAAACGATATGAATTTTAGTGCATGTTCACAAAATTAAGGCACTCTTTAAATATTACGCCACGTGATAAAGTTAGAAAACCAAATTTCGATTCATACGGGATTTGGTAAATGGAGGTCGCCTACTCTGTACATTAGGATTAATGTTCTAAGAAAACCTTTGTGTAAACATCACGGTATTAATACCTTGGCTCCGTTATCTCAAATGTTTCACAAGCAGATACGTAAAGGCTAGTTCACACATTTTGCGTTTGAGTATGGTCTAGTACGTGGCGCTCGCGCGTAACCGCCTAGGACAAAGGAACACAATGGGCGCCATTTATCTGGTATGAATGGTTTTCACTGTTTGGCACGAAACTTTCCTGGACGGATTCGTTTCGCGCTATTTGCCAGGCAAACTCTACGCGCTATCTATGATAAATGGTCACTTACAACATGCTCAGATTTGTTTCAAACGCACGGTAAAAGAATTATGCGTAAAATACACAAAGATCGAACACACTAAAAAAAAAAGAAGTGTATTCTAACACCCTTTGCCGTATATAATACACCACAAATCTTCAATTCGACGTACAGCGCCCTATAGTCGAACAGACGGCCCCAAATTCTACGAGGGGCTTGATAGTCATGTGGTACAACCTATTAAAATAGCTAATGTACGTGTTATTGAATACAAAAAAACATAATCGTTTTTTTTTGGCCCTACTGTAAAAACTCGGTGTTTTCTTTATGTGGTCTTTGATACGTACTTTAGCTATTTAAAAAGTTATATCGCACCGTTATCAAGCCCCTCGTAAAATTTGGGGCCGTCTGTTTGACTATTCGCGACTCCAGCAAAACGGACGCCACCAAGTGGGAAAACCAGGAACCAGCCGGAACAGGTCGCTTTGGACCTCTCCGCGTCTCTGGCGGCTTTCGCAGACACGTGTTGTCGGCGCGGTGGCGAACAATTTGACGAAGGTCCGAACATTTCTTAAGTTTGCCTGAGTGTTCATTAGTGTGGTGAAGCCTCAGTAGATTGTTTCCTTCCATCACGTGTTTGAAAGCCCGTTTACTCGACGACACACGGTCGCGTGCTTTCGATTTCTTGGATGGGGAGGAATCACGGAAAAACGTTTTGATTTCTTGTCTGTCTCGAATCACATTCAAAGTGACGACTACTTGGTAACTGATGAGTGGTTTCTTTGTAAGGATGTAGAACAGTGGACTGAGGACGACAGACGAGGTGTTTTACTGGAGGGAACACCAATGTTGCAGTCAAGTGAATGGGAAGGTTCGTCAGCTGCATTTCTTGAGTTTGGTTGTGTTCGATTAGCTTCAAGATTGAGCCACCCACGCCGGTCGGTGCGTTGGCTATTCATCTTGGCTGCTCTTCGCCGAAAAAGCCTGTGGACCACACCGAAGGAGTTGGGCTGATTTCGCAATTACTTGATTCCGAAAAACCTGGTCGGTGCATACGATTAGTGAGGGAAATTTCAAAAGGTGGGGACGCGTCTCGCAAAGTTAGAAGCTGTCACGACATTATGATCTATCGCGCCTCCAATATTTATATTATACCACCGTCGAAGCCAGCAGCAATATACGTTTACATTGCACAGGTTGTCCGGCCACAAAAAATACTAATTTTCTCCGTTCAGGATTTGAAGTCAAGTTCAATGCAGAGAGGTTCTGCTTGAATCTCCGGACTCTCTTCAGTTTGTCCGCATTCGTCTCCGTGCTGCCGGCTAGAACCATTTGGCTGAGTTTAAGTAGTATCTCTCTGTTTCTCAAATATACCTTTATTCAGCAGTTCACCTGATAGCTAGTAAGCTCATATTTCAACCCGAAGAATATACTAATATCGCTTTAGTGGGACATAGTACGTAATATAATACATAACCCGCATATTCATCAAAATGACCTCAATTGTTACTAAAACCTGAATTGAAATACGAGTATCAGCTAGTGGGGCGCCAGCGGGTTAACATGCTCCTTGGCTCAAGACGCGCTTGCCTAATTTTCGTAATTTTCCTGCAGCCTGTGTTGTTGACCGAGCAGACGACTGGAAAACGCGGATACGCACAAAAGCTCGATTTCGCGGACAGATAAGTCGGATGGTCGAGGCATGCGAGTTAGCTGAAAATTACTCTCGGTGGAACAATTCCGTAGTCATCGCCGCTTTCCTTAGCTGATCAAAACTGATTACAGTCCATTACCGTCTCTCCGGAGCCCATAGTTTCGGTTTTGAACGAAATCTCCGAAACAAAGGTTTGACATGAAAAGAACAAAAAACACCGGGAAAACAAAACTATGCTCTGCACGTTTATGTGCACCGGCTGCAGTTAACCGTCGCAGTTCAAGTACCTATAAAATAGGGCATTCAACAACCGGTCAGGCGGCCCGGCCGAGCCGACGCGACCTGTTCCCAGCCGCCATGTTTGTTTGGTGGTGGCGCCCCCTATAGGTCGCTGGAGTCGCGAATAGGGCGCTGTACGTCGAACTGAAGTTTTGGGGTGTATTATATGGGACAAAAGGGTGTAAGGTGATACACTTTTTTTAGAGTGAAGTACTGCCAGAACTATCCGATAGATGGCGCCAGGTGTATTCTCTCGTTGTGAGCGGTCGCAAGCGGTAGCAACTTTGTCGATCACGAGCAAAGGCAAATGTGTGAACCACCCTTAGCTTGCCTTAATCACATTATATTGTGCCTAATTGTGCCAGCTGCCTTTCCTTTACGCACGAATTATTCAAACTGCTGAAGCTGCTGTGTGTCGAATGTGTGTTGTTCACGATCTCATTATATTTTTGCGCAGCCCTACGTCAGAAGATGAGATGTGCAACTTTTACATGATGTACTACACGGATGGAGACAGGATTCTAGAAGACAACTTGTGCTACTCCAAAGGATCCCCCACTTACTACTGGAAGACTGATCCGATGCTGAAAGACCACGTCACTTCTGCAATCGATGAAGATGCCAGTACTCTCGATTGATATAACACTCTCGGCGTCCGCTTTTGGGTGAAGCCACCGATGACATCCGAGTCAGTGAGAAATATCGATTGGCAACCCACAAGAGCTCAAAAGGGCTGCCGAGTAATGCTACCCTAAAAGTAGGGACTACCTCGTTTATTCCTGACAATATTGAATGTCCTAATTGTGCAAGTCGCAAGTATAAAAGCCTAATAATATTGAATATTTTTATATGCATGGATGAGCTGCGCCTGTAGTCAGTGAAAGCTAAAGAAGCGCAGAGCGCGGCATGTTGTGCCCCAACACCGATAGTTTCTTGTTGCATTGCGATGTTGGGTTTATCGTTTGGCGATCAACTTTTGTTGCATTACAACAACTGCAATAAACATTTGTTGGAAAACGATCACTCGTTATTGGGCTTTCTCATTAAAAGGTAGGTCGCGGGTGTTCCAGCTAGTTATTCTGAATGGTTTGGTGGTTGCTTAGCATTTCAAGCGCGCGAGGCTGTGGTTTCTGTGTGCCGTTCCAACAGCCGTACATACTTGCACTGTCGATCAATGTTGATGTGTTCGCAACGCAGAACGCTTGTCTTCCGTGTATCCATACCCAATATCTTTCTCTCGCGTATTGGCGTGTGGTAACTCGTGCTGTTTTACGATATCATTCACGCGATGTCGTATATGTGGGCATACCGATATCCACATGTTGCTTCACGAACGCTCAATATCGTGTTACGTTTCCTCTTAGTCCGCGGTGTATGCCGGCGTAATTCATGTTGGTAACTTGGTATCCGTTCTGAGATATATGCACGCGATATAATATTGTATTCTCCTTTGGGCCCGTGATCGACTACCGATATTAATATATCGTGTGGCCGTACAGTATGTCCATGTCGGTCACCAATATGCACGCGATGTCGTATTCTATTCCAATAATCGCGCATTATATCGGGGTATTGTGCTCCAATATGGTGTTGTATACCAATAACCGCAAGTTCTATCGGGATATTGTGCTCCGATATCGTGTTGTATACCAATAACCGCAAGTTATATCGGGATATTGTGATCCAATATCGTGTTGTATACCAATAACCGCATACTATATCGGGATATTGTGCTCCGATATGAATTCCCATCGTGCGTATTGGGTTAATCGGATAACAATAAGTTTTTATTGGTTTCCATCAACTTCATTGGAATACAATATTTCCAATAAGCCGAGTTCATATTGGCCTTTTTCAATAGGGTTGTAGTGGTGTCTTGTACAAGATAAATTGTCAGGGCACAGAGGTGGACGCTCTCTCCTATGGGTGGTTTCACGTTTTGCCATTTTACTTCTAATGCATAAATTTCCACACGGTGGAAGAGTAGAGGAGGTGTCTGGCACAGCGCCGACTCACAACACACCCTAGCAGCACACTTCCCCGGCTCATACATGGGCCAGTTTGGCGCAAGCTTGTGCCAGGCTTGAGCCAATTTGGCTCTAGCTCGCGCAAGTCTGGCCCGAGCGTGGGCCGAGGAAGTGTGCTACTTGGGCAGCGAGCGTGGTAAAGGTTTGCTCGCATGTCCTCCGCACACCGTGAGATGGCGCAGCAGTTTTCGGGTCCGTATGGGGCGGCGGCACCGAAGGGCAAGTCGGAGAAGTTTGCCTGGGTACGGGCCAGCCCACGGCTCAGGGGCTGGCTCAGCTAGCAGATCGGGCTCGGAGTTCAGAACCAGAATTATGAAAGGCGCAGGCCGGGCTGGGTTTTGCATTCATGGCTACAAAGCAGGCCTGGTATTGTACGAACATCTCAAAAAGCTGTTCCAAGACTACAGTAACAAAACAAATGTGTTGTGCTAGTTCTTAGTTTTTTTTAATTTTATTTTTAGGATGCTACGTTTACGGGCAGGAGACTTTTCTAAAGCGTGTGTGTCGTCGAGCGGCGTGGTGGTCATTTTCGTTGCCTGCGGTGCCGCCATTGAGTAGCCAAAGCTTCTCTCTCGTGAACATATGCGGATGCACAAAGGCACACCCTCGTATTGGAACGCCACCTGTACATACGAGTGCGACCGCATCCACAATACGAGGAAAGAGATTGCTTTCCTCAACATTATTGTCTTGAAGCCCATTTTCTTTCAAAGCGCGTTCTCGCCAACCCCGACAAAACGGGGACTGTAAAAATTAGCGTTATGCGTGCCGTTCTGGACTGACTGTCGGAAATTGGCAGCGGGCCGCAGGCGAGGGTGGGAGCCATAGTGAACGGGTCGGGGTGGATCGGGTGGTTTAATATTGACGCATGCAGACCTCTATGCCGTAAGAAGTGTTTGTCGTGTCGGGGCAACAGAACAATCTCCTGTGCCGCGTTTCACTGCCGAGACGAGCCCCTGTACCGAGTTTCTTTCGAGATTTGTACCGCGGTGTACAACGGCCATGCGTCAGTTCTGCCGTGAAAAGTTTTTGCTGTTCTAGTGCCTAAAGATGAAGAATGCCTGCGCATACGACAACATGCTATTCTGATTAGATTGTGTTCTTTATGTGTCAGACTAGGTATGTGAGACCGTTTGCGCCTGATCTTGTTTCTAAATCATGGACGGCGCCATACAGTGTTAAGGTCTTTCCGCACATCTACATTTGAGCGCGTTGGGTAGCGGCAGCCGGATGCGTTGCGTTGCGAAGAGCGCTTGCGCAAAGCTTGTACGCACAGTTGCGTTAACATGCAGTCAAGAGCCAATAAGGGCGCGCTATCGTCGCTAGCGCCTCACCATTAGTAAGCGAAATCCACGGCAACATGGCGCGTCCAGCGACAGCGTCGAAGTGTTCGATCTTGAGGCAATCCCGCTGGCTTCCCCGACATTTTATCAAACTTGAACCATCGCAGCCTTGGAAAAAGCATCCTTACCTCTCCCCAAAACAAAAAAGCTAGTTCTGCGAGCGGAGAATCGGATACGCCTCGTCGAGTTGCGCGAGCAAACACGTGACCCTACTCTACTCTCTCGGCTTCTGATTGGTCGAACGCACCGCAACTCTTCAAAGAGTTGATCGAGTCTCCACTCGCTTGCGTCGCGCTACCGAGTGTTGTGGGAAGGTGCTCGTTGTATCGCAAGTGAGCGCTCCTCGCCTCAAGGACGCCGCAACGCACTCAAATGCGAATGTGTGTATGGGCCTTAAATGTCCTGATGAAGGCTTTTTTTGTTTTAAATAAATAATAAAAAAGTATTATTAGTTATGTGTTCAAAGTGTAGATATCGGGAATCAATAACTTTGCAAATGGTGTACACTGTTATATTTGCCGCCGCAAGGGCCCAGACGTTTTGTTATTCAGGTGTTTGACTATATTGGCTTTTGTTGCCAACCATGGCCTCCCCAAAGTGTATATGAACCTACTGAAATAGTTTCTGGTTGCCATTCGGTTTTATTGGTGTCCCTGATGGCATGTGCCGATGGTGGTGCTTGTATGACAGACAAAACATCATGTTTAAGCTGTTATTATGGTTATGCAAGGTTTAAATAGCTTGCTTTGTAATTTTCGAGGCTACTGGCTGATAACAATGCCACACTTCTGTTATGTTCCACTGTGCGAAAAACTGGCAGAAGTGCACCTGTGTTGTTAACAATTTTGATTTGAAAAAGTTTCACTGTATGAATCATAGTAAAATTGTCATTTACTGCAGGTCTCTGGAGTTCCAGGCACCGTAGGGTGCATTGA
>JAZHYW010004039.1:0-160948 GCA_037355805.1 Ixodes ricinus
ACTCTGATTTTCGCGGACACACTCTTTGTGAGAACTTTGCAGACTGGAAAAATCTCCAATTATGATGCACGGAATCGAGGGGAAAAAAGAAGCTACTCTGTTCGGATTTCTTTTAAAGCCAAAGAAATGTTTTGGCATCGTCTCCTCTGTTCTAAGAGCCTATCAAAACGTGAAAGAACGTAGCCACTGAAAAGAGGAAAGCAGAGCAGGGATGAGGGTGTGCTCAGGCGGTCTCTCGGGCAGCACCAAACGATGCCTGAGAGGAAAAATCCGGAAACACAGACAGCGCTCCATTTTTTTCTTTTTTTTTTTCGGGAAAGCAGAAATATATGCGTCGACCCTCTACTATTCCGATCTTCTCCACTTTCTCCACACGCGTGGTACCCTTCTTTCGTGTTTCTCCCTTGTGGTCTGTTGCTGTTTCGCGGTAAGGCCACCGAGCGTATTGTTGGTGCTGGCTGAAGAATCACGGAGCACAGTATCGCAATGGTGCTCCCAGGGCGGCCATGTTGGATGCAAGGCTCCACTACGGGAAGCGATCGTCATTTCTGCAGAACACACAGAGGCGCGGCCGTGAGACGGCGTGCAGAACAGAAAAAATAGTGCGGCAACGCGCCGCGGTTGTCGCACTATCGCCATTTATTTTATGTTTCTATTTATGTATTTATGGCTTTGGTAAAACGGGAGACGAAAACGTCGTCGTATCGCTTTCAATTTACGAGCAAGCCGTATCTGCGCGTTGCCGTCTGGTCCAAGGTGCCCGGATGTGCCGGTCGCATATCATGGGTATCACGTATCGCTCCGCGAGCGATGCAGACGCGAGCAACGCGGTCGTCCGCCGTGTATTCTGCTTCCCAGATTTTGGAAACATATTTAAAAAATAAATAAAAAAAAACATCGTTCACGTTCAAAGAAAACGCGATTATACTGTACACAGTGAGTACACATAATGTTTAGTAGAAAAGGAACCTTCGAATTCCTTCGATTTTAATGTAAAATGTATCTTTCGCAAACTCAAAGCGACGAACATACTCCGCCCGAAAGTCGGTGCCTGCGAGGTCGCTTTCCCGCATGACCTCTGGAACCAGCTCGGCGCATGTGACCGCTTCTCTGCCAATACGGAGTTAGCGTCGAAAGAAAAAGGAACGCGATAGTCAGATCGAAAATGGTTCTCGCGGGGCGGCAATGTTTTTCCAAAGTCGCACTGCGGAAAGTTTTCGTCGCTCCTGCAGACGCAGGACGTGCGGATAGGACGATAGGACGGGCGGAGCAGAGAAGATAGAGTGCGGCGACACGCTGCGCGTGCGTCGTCGTCCTGTCATGTGTCTCCTGTTTCTCTCTATGCCTTCGGTAGAACGTAGAGGCCGACGAAAGCGTCGTCCCTTCGCAAGCCGTAGCTGCGCCTTATTGTCTGATGTGAGGTGCCAGGATAGGCCGGTTCTGTATCACTCCGCGAGCGCCGCTGACATGAGCAGCGCGATCGTCCTCTGTGTCGTCTGCTTCTCTCACTTTGTAAACATGTTTTAAAACATCGCTCGCGCTATAGAATAACGCGATTATACTGTACCCAGTGGCTACACATAATGTTCAATGGTGAAGAAACCTTCTACTTCGTTCGATTTTAGTGTAGCATCTATATTTCGCAAACACAAAGCCAGGAACATGTTCCACCCGAAACTCGGCTCCTGCAAGGTCGCTCTCCCGCATGAATGTTGGATCTAGCTCGGCTCACGGGACCGCTTCTCTGCCAATACGGAGTTGGTGGCGAAAGGAAACGCTATCAAGCGCTTTCTTTTGCCGACAACTTTCGTCGGTTTGGGCCGCGCTTTACTTTCGGTCACGGTGGAAAAAACACATTAACGTGATGCCACTCGCCGCTCTTTCTCGCGGAGCGAGCGAACAGATCGTGTTCGGAGCTAGCCTCGAACCACTATAGTTCCGCGCCGCCGTGGGGGGGCGCTGCGGTATGGGGTCCCTCCTCGGCGGCCACGGTATCGGCAGCGTAGCGAGCTCGCCTTTTTCGCGGTGTGGTGGTGTGGTGGTGGTGTGTGGCCAGTGGCTGACCTCGTATTTTGCTTTGGTGCTGTGTCGATCACAGGTGCCACCATCGTGCCCGAAGGTAAGCCTTAACCCGAAGAAGAAGAATCCGTGCTATAAGGATGGGAAAGGAGTGCTTCGTTCCCAACTGCAACTCAGGGTACCGGAACTGTGCAGAGCGAGTGCCCTTGTTTAAAGCTCCATCGAATGACACTCGCCTGGAGCAGTGGTGGAAGAAACGCGGTTTGGGAGGGACCCATACTTAAGCGCCATCTATCCCCGTGCGAGTGAAGCCTGGAGCACGGTGGAAGAAACACGGTTTTTGGAGGGACCCTAGAGTTTCTCGATATGTTCCCCGAAGGGCGAGCAGAGTTGTGCATTTGTTTTCCCCGCGCCGCCACGCCGCTTTTTGCCGACATCGATCACGTGAGGAGCACAGCATCCAACGCCGTGCAGGAAAGTCACCGCTACGGTCGCTCCGTCGACGTTTCACGCGCCCCGGCGTATGTTCCCCTCCTTTCGCCTTCTCCTCCTTTTGTGTTTTCAATGCTCGGCGGCGCTTGCGGCGCCGCTATTCGCCGAATTCACCCACGTGACGAGCAAAGCGTCCAGGGCCGTGCAGGAAAGATGGCGCTACGGCCACCCGCCGAGGCTGAATGCCCAACTCTCCTACCGTAGGTAGCTATATACAGGAACCCAAATGGCGCGTTCACACTGGAAGCGAATCCGCAAACGCGAAGCGGATCCGCGCGTTCTCAACCGCAAAGCGGCTAGGATTGAGCGGTTGGAGCGCGTTTTTGCCAACCACTTCGGGACCGATTTCTCCCAAACGCTTTCACGAACCGCAAAGCGGCAACCAATCACAACGCGACGCTGACGTGACGTCAGTGACTTTCGAAACAAGATGGCACCTGTCGCTGGTGAGGCGTCCAAGGCGCTGTAGTCCTAGCGTTACAGCAGACAAATCAACCGAGAAACGTGATATTCACGTCCGTCAGTTGAATCCGCAGCGAAAAGAATTGACTCGTAATCTTAACGGGCTTCGCACCGGTGATTTGGTTCGGGTAAGAGTTTGATTATTATTCCGGGTCCCACAGCCCGAAGCTGGCTGCCTTGTTAGTCTCTGCCCGTAAAACGTCAGAACCCGCCCCTGATCGACCGAAATGTCAGCTTTTGTACCCACTAAGATAGTCGCCTGAACCATTGAAAGCTTTCGACACCGTGCATGACCAAAACGAAGGCCGATAGAGACGTCGTGAACCTGATTGCGCAGCCACCGGCAATGCCGCGGAGCGGGCAGGGTGCCTGCGCTAGCTCGACCTGTAACGTTTACTACAAATCAAAGAAATAAAGGGAACCTACTCAAGGAATAAAGTGTACGTACCCGACGATGCACAGGTAATCCATACGGCGTTTATTAGAGCTTAATGTCAAACAAACAGAAGACTCGATCGACGTGCGAGTGACGAGAGGAAAGTCCGCCACCAACGAAGCCGCAGCGGCTAGCACCAAACATATTCCCCCGCACCCCGGCCCACCCCACCGCTCACAACTTCAAAAAATGATAAGAGCGATCAACGAGAGGGGAAAACTGGCCCTATATCCCGAAAACAAGGTAAGCTATTCATGCGGGAAAGGTCCACTTCGAAGAAAATGTCGGGCGCATCCTGTTCTGAGGCAGCAAGGCGCGCCTTATAGCTGGGCTTTGCACATTGCGTAGTCGAGGGAGTCACAGGCGAGTTTAGCGGGTCCATGCCTCTTTTTTCGCTGCCCGAACTCGTGATGCGTGTGAACATCCAGAAGAAAATCTTCAGAATGCCAAGATAGCAAGATTTTGGCTTTGGATCGTGGATTAAAACGTATTTCGGATTGTAAAACAGGGTTGCCAAACGCAAGTCTCAAAAGATCACGCGTGATCGCCAAAAAACCGCCAACCGCCTCTCGTCAACCGCCAACCAGCTCTCGGTGTGTCTGAACAGGGTCGCTCGAGAACCGCATCCGCAACCGCTTCGCGAACGCGGATCCGCTTCCAGTGTGAATGCGCCATAAGGGACCCTATACTTGGGCGCCATCTATCTCCGTGCGAGTGAAGCGCGCTCGGTGCGCCGAACATACTGTGGTCGCCGCAGCGTCAGACGGAAAGCCGTCGCCTAAATGTGTTTCTTCCACCGTGCTCTAATGGCGCATTCACACTGGAAGCGGATCCGCGTTCGCGAAGCGTTTGCGGATGCGGCTCGCGAGTGACCCCGTTCAGACACACCCAGAGGCGGTTGGCGGTTGGCGAGAGGCGGTTGGAGGTTTCTCGGCGATAACGCGTGATCTTTTGAGAGTTGTGTTTGGCAACCTTGTTTTACAATCCAAAATCCACTTTAATCCACGATCCAAAGCCAAAGATTTGCTATTTTGACACCCGGAAATACCGGAAGAATTTTTCTTCAGGATGTTCGCACGCATCACGAGTTCAGGCAGCGAAAAAGAGACATGGACCCGCAAAACTCGCCTGTGCTTCCCCGACTTCGCCCGCAAGAAAAGCCCAGCTAGCGCGCCTTGCTGACTCAGAACAGGATGCCCCGACTTTTTCTTCGAAGTGGACCCTTCCCGCATGAATAGCTGACCTTCTTTTCGGGAAAGAGGGCCAGTGTTCTCCCTCGTTGTTCGCTCTTATCATTTTCGAATGTTGTGAGCGGTGGGGTGGACCCAGAGCCTTCGGTGGACCGTGGTGTGGGGAATGTGTTCGGTGCTAGCAGGTCGTGGCTTCGTTGGTGGCGGACTCTCCTCTCGTCTCTCGAACGTCGATCAGGTCTACTGTTTGTTTGACATTAAGCTCAAATAAACGCCGTATGGATTACCTCTGCATCGTCTGGTACGTACACTTTATTTCTTGAGTATGTTCCTTTTATTTCTTTTGGTAGAAGTACTCGTTACGGGTCGAGCTGCTGAGTACCCTGCCCGCTCCGCGGTTTTGCGTTGGCTAAGCAATCGGGCTCACGACGTCTCTATCGGCCTGTCGTGGTGATCATGCACGGTGGTGAATGCTTTCAATAGTTCACGCGATTATCTTGTTGAGTTGCACAAGCTGACATTTCGGTCGATCAGGAGCGGGTTTCCGACGTTCTACGGGCAGGGACCCAACAGGCGACGCGAGCTTGGCCGGGCTCGCGCTGGTCTCTGCCGGTGATTTGGTTCGATCACCGGCTGCGCTCCGTCGGTGATTTGGTTCGGCTTCGGCGAACCATATCACCGGTGCGAAGCCCGTTAAGATTACGAGTCAAATCTTTTTCGCGGCGGATTCAAGTGACGGACGTGAACATCGCGTTTCTCCGTTAATTTGTCTCCTGTAACGCTAAGACTACAGCGTCATGAGCACCTCGCAGCGACAGGTGCCATCTTGTTTTGAAAGACACTGACGTCACGTCAGCGTCACGTTCCGATTGGTTGCCGCTTTGCGGTTCGGCGAGAAGCGGTTGGGAGAAATCGGTCCCGAAGCGGTTGGCAGAAACGCGCTCAAACCCGCTCGATCTCAGCCGCTTTGCGGTTGAGAACGCGCAGATCCGCTTCGCGAACGCGGATCCGCTTCCAGTGTGAACGCTCCATAAGTCACCCCAGAAGTGGCTCTGCGCTCATATCCGTAAGCGTTCGGCGCTGCTCCTCGCCTTTTCCGGCTGCTGTGTGTTAGCTGGCTCCGTCGTGGAACTGGCAGGATTTCTAAAATAAATGAGACTATGGCTTTTCATCATTCATCTTAGCCTGAAATCATCGGCCCCGATAAAGTGCTTATTAGAAAAACTCGCATTTGTCGCCCACAATGTGCGAAGAAACGAAACCGAGAGCTGTAGCACGGTCGCGCAATGCGGGTAAAATGGGGCCGTCACGTACTTGAGGAAGGAAGTGCGGCGTGGTTAATTTTCATAGCCGTCGTGGCGGTCGTCGTATAGGATGTCATTGACGACTGTCACGAGTGCTCGGTGATCCGTGTAGTGAGTGTGTAGCTCGCGGGAAGTTTCTTAAAGGGATACTGAACCAAAAAATTTAGTGTTTGTAATAAGTAGCGCACGTTCTTGCCACGAGCTACCAGCCGCCGGTGTGCGCGAGCACACATGCAACGAAATCGACGTCATAGTCCCCCATTCGCGCTTAAGATAACAGTAAAATCTATGGGCTTCGGGCCAAAGGAGGAATAAAGACAGGCTTGTCATCTCTACAAGTGAAAACTACGTGCTTGTTAGACCAATGAATCGCTTAGTTTTTACACCACACCCCACTGTGGACATGAAAAGCTTGTCTTTATTGTCCTTTTCCCGGAGCCCCCACATTTCACTGTCATTTTAAGCGTGCACGTGAATGGGAGACTATGACGTCAATCTTGTTGCGTGTGCTCGCGCACACCAGCGCCTGCTGGCTCATGGAAAGATTGTGCGCCATTTATTATAAACACTGAAATGTTTGGTTCAGCATCCCTTTAAGCCACCCAACATTACACGTAGCAACTGGATACTGCAAAGTGGGATTTCGCCGAACGCGAGTAATGTTTGAAAACAAGTCTTTCAAGCAGAAACACGAAGATTCTCCCTTCGTCGTGCCATTCTTGGCGGGACGCCAGGACTGCAATCTTCGCGCGGCACGGTCGACGGGAAGTCCCGGCTTCACTCTCCTCGCGCCAAAAGGGGAGAGAAAGAGCTTTCCAAATTTTGCGCGCGCGGCGACGACAACCTACGAGGACGAAATCTGTGCAAAGTGTCACCCCATAGAGCTATCGCTTTAAAACATTTCACAATGTTCGCCTCATGAAATGAACTATTTTTTATACGGACGTCTTCTTACGACGGACTGAGAATATGAAGTACGTTACAGGCCCGTCAAAGGAAGTGTGTCCTTTGACTTCCACAGAACTTCCCAAATCAATTTATAGGACAGAAGAGTGGTGACTTCCGGCAGGTTTGACTGAAGTGGAATGCCAGGCTCCAATTTATGAACCTCAGTAAATATCGTTGTTCGTTAGAACAGATGCGCTCTGTACATTTCGGCGTCGCCAGTCACGGACAGTAAATCCCTATCTAGCATCGAGAATGCCACACTAGGGTGATTTCCATGCAGACGGCTTCGTTTCGGCGCTATATCTCACGGGCTAAAGAAGCTCTCAAACTGCCTGTGCCAGTTGTTTTATCACTGGAAATTCAAACTTTGTGTTCAAATAAATTAATTGAAATAAACTTGATTTGCTACAAAAAAACGTTAAAAAAGCACCTCGATGACAGCAGAGATGAAACTTAACACGGTATAGTTTTTTTTATTAATGAGCAAATAGGTTAGGCGTATATTGCTATTGCAAAGACGATCAGAACGTCTAGAACATTTAGATGTAATATCATGAACGAACAAACCATGTGAAGTTGGCACAAGTTAAACTTCTGAGGTTCGTCTCCTCCATGAGTGGCCCTATAAGATCGAAAGAAAGTGTTTTTGATAGCTTATGAAAGGAAAACAGGATGCCTTCCAGAAACACACAAGGTGCCTTGATATATCCTAACGGTTTTTGTTGCCTTTCTCATGACTTTAAACATGCGATATAAATATTCCTTGAGCTTAATTCTTAGAGTGAATGTTCCACTGCTATCACTGGAGTACGGTGTAACGTATGTATAGGTGAAACCATATGCATCCTCTATACTCACAGAGCTTGGCAGTTCGATAACGGAGCCATAGAGTGCCCGGTCGCAAATTCGGAGCACGAGGATCTGGTAGGCACAGAGCATTTTTCGGGGAGCCTGCCAGCGAACAGCTTTTGCAGCGGCTAGGACCCAAAACATGGTTTTCAAACCCGACGAAAGAAGCGGTTGTGCGCAGAACGCGAGGACACGAGCGGACGTTCCATCGCTCGGGACAAGAGTGTTTCGGCGTCTCGCCTCAGCGGGGCGCCCGTCACGTGGCTTTCCTCTCATCCGTTGTCTGCCGCTCTATCTCTTCAATTTTGGCGGCCGCGTCTCGTGGCGATCTGCCAGGCTCTGTTAGTTATTGGCGACGTGCGCGATCGAAAGCGTGGCTGTGGTCGGCCTTCCACGATTGGCCGAATGCTGACTATGACGTCAGCAAAGGATTTGTCATCGACGGAAATAAGAGTAATGTAAGAACTTTAATTTTGACGGTGTTGGCAGTGTTGCTTTGAGAGCGCAATGATTTCAAGTTTCCACCATGCTATTTACAAACACCATCAAACTTGTTGTTCGCAAGGTAATGACGTCACGAGAGAGAACCATAGGAGGGCGCCACCAAAATATCTCGCCGCTAATAGAGGAGGCTATGGTGAAACCACGGTGTAAGATACACTCTTTAGGTGAGGACACGGCGGGGCTGAACGCGCGGCGCGAGGAATCAGATAGTGTTCGTTCGACGGGCATCCGAAAGGCTGCATTATTCCGCGGCCACCGTGCCCGCGGCTGACAGTGTCGCCGGCGGCCAAACGGCGAAACTGTGTGAGAGCGAAAAAAATTATCTCGTTGCCATGACACCCCGGTACACCGTGGTCTTTCTGCACGAGCGACAACCTCGCTGGAGCTCTGCGCGTGTGGAGCATGAGGCGGCACGAGCCGTCTTTGCCGTGCCCACGGGTCGACGAGTCATCTGCCGGCGCCGCTTGAAACCATAGTGAGAGAGAGAAAGAGAGAGAGTGAAAAGCGAACTTTATCTGCACTGCGCGAGGAGCGCGCTGTCCTCACCTGAAGAGTATTAAGCCCGGTTCACACAGTTGCGTTTGACTGCGTTTGACTGCGTTGCGGCAGCGAGACACCAGGACATCCCTGCTGCTTATATCGCGTGCCAAAAAGATTTCTTGAAGTGGATTCCACCGTGTTTCATACGAAGCACAGATGTGCCGGTGACTCGCTTTCGGTTCTCGCCGCAACGCAGTCAAACGCACTCAAACGCAAGTGTCTGAACCGGCCTTTATATTACACCGTGGGTGAAACACACAGCACGGCAAACACTTTGATGCGATCGACCAGATAAAGTCCTCTCTGCCCGCGCCCGAGTAGCGTCAGCCGACAAAATCTCCGCTGTCCATGCTGCACAATTAAGGGAGACAAAAGAAAGAAGTGTCTCCTCCTGTCACCCTAAGCGCGCGCTCTTTCCGCTCAGAGCGTCTGCTCAGGGTCTCTAATCTGGACATTTCGCGAAGAAGTCCGTGAGGACTATGGCGGCCTGTGATTGACCGGCGAAGCGCTTGACCTTGGCGCCGTAAGGACGTAAGAGTATGGTCGGCCGCGTCCCAGACCTTTGGCGTACTCCTCCCTGTGCAGTGTTACCCTCCGCAGGTCACGGATAACTTCAAGAAGCCTAGAACATTGAGACGACTGGTGCGTTTTCTTTGTTTCTTTTATCGCAGCTGAACTACCCTGCTGCACAGGCTCCTCAAAACAAACAAACAAAATTTGACGTTTGTGTTTAGTCAGCGTAAGGTGGTCTGGCCATTGAGGTATGGCGACACTGGTTTATGACCGTACGCGGTGTTAGCGATGCGTACCCTTGCAGATCAAAACGGGTACAGGGTTGGTACCGAACCGAGGAATCCTCCGGGCTCGGTAGCTGGAGCTTTGGCACAGACTCACCGGTCACGATGGAGTACCAGTTGGGGTACGAGTTGGCCGGGCAATGACGGGCACCACGTACTTCGGCCTTGACGCCATCCCGCGCCAGGGCCGTGAACCCGGGCAGCTGGGGCCTCGTCCAGGTAGTCCCAGCGGACGCCGTCCACGAGGATCAAGATGACGCGAGGCGGTGTCCCGCCGGTCGCCAGGGTCCTTGCCCCGCACGGGCCTCCGAGGCTGGCAGCGAGCGCGAGAAGAAAGACGCGCAGGGCGGCGCGGTGGGACATGCTCGTCGGGCCTCTTGGGCGCTAAGCTCGCGGTGGGTGCTTGAGCGCGCGTGAGGCGTTACTTCGACCAAGGTTCCGCCGAACGACGGTAACTGATGCGGGGAGGCGCTGAGGCGAGGGAGCGGGGAAGGGCTCGTGTACTGCGTGTCTTCGTCGGTGGCGGCGGAGACAGTTTGCACGGTCGCGCGGTGTCGGATGGTGTCGGGGCCTCGCTGGGGCGCGCTCTCTCCACTGGAGAGTGGCACTTGTAACTGTCGCGCCACAAGTGAGGGGGAAGCGTCTTTCACGGACTTGGCGGGACGGGAGTGAAGACCTTTTGACGAGGCAAGGCCCGCGACGGCAGCTTTATCATTTAATCTTGTACGTGCGGTTAGGACGTCGACTCAAGAAGAAAATATATTGTTTACATTTGTTATCTAAAATATCTTAATAGATGGAGAAAAAAAGAAACTATATTACAGTGTAAGAGACAGCCTTATCAGTGTCTGCGTTTATACAAACGGGAATGCGTGCACTAATACACAATTAAACGGCATCTTTCTTATCCTTTTTTTTTCTGAGGCGGGGGGGAGGGTTCTGGGGTTGAGCAAGGAAAGATGAGCTAAATATTGCAGCAATAGCAAAGTGAGCTCGAATCCCTCCTCTGAGAAGCAGGTACGATATGCCCGTAGCTCTCAAGTTTGAGCAACGCCTCTCGCGAGCAAAACTGAATATTTTTCGTTCGCGTTTTAGTTGTGCGTCATTATACGATCTCTCACATTAGTCGTAGGCACCAAGCTAACAACAAATATTAATGGCAAATATAAATTTTAAAAAAAAAAGAGCACGAACGCATGACAAAAAATCATTCTTATCGTTTTGAAACGACACTGAAAGCAAGCGAGCTGCATGTGTGTACGTTCATTTAAACTTTTTTATACTTCTTTTAGACGCTCTGGTAGTTACCGCGTGTAAACAGATGCTCACACCTGTAAACGACCGTCGCTCGTGCGTGAACGAATGGCGGCAGTGCCGCTTTATGCTTCAATGCACGCAGCCCCATGGTCGCGTCTCACGGACGCGACCATGTAATGCGGAGAAGAGGGGACGTCTGAACACCGAGCTCTGAAGTTGGAACGATTAGTGGGTAGGCCCAGCTAGCAGCCTTTGTTTCCACTGCACTCGTCGAACGCGGAACGCAGGCGTCTGGCGTTTGACTTTCGTATTCTGAACGCGTTCGACGAGCGTTTTTGGAGACAATGGCAGCTAACTTTAGGTGTACCCATGAATCATTCGAGTCAGCCAGAGGCTCGCGTTTTCACGTCCAAGCGCGCTCGTCTCATCCTCTTCCTCACTTTCTCAGCGCATTGCAATTTTCTGTATCTTAAAGTTGGCTACCAGTGCCCTATGTTCACGCTATTGACGAACGTGCGTCAGAAGGGCGGAGGCTGCACGCTGCTGCTCATTCGGAGTTCACCTTAACGTTCCATAACTTCGTGAGTTGGTTTATATATCTACAAGCCTCAACCCCTTAGAAAAAGAGCTGGGCGGGGTTCGGCCCCAGCTTTCACTCCGCGGTTTCTCTAACGAGCCAAGTGGTTTATTTGAAGGAGCAAGAACTGCGTCTGCTGCGAAGAAACCGTATAGGAACATTCAATTACACTTCGTGTTGAAACAAGTAGTCGACGTTCTGTAGAGAGGTTTAGCGACCGACCAATGGATCGAAACACCAAGCAAATATCAGTTTGAGCAAGTTAGAATTAAAAATTGGGCAAACACTTTAAATCGCAAGAACCGCTTTGTCTCTTCGGTATATTCCAAAGGCGCTCCAAATGGATAGCGTGTGTATAGGTTCACTGCGGCGTCATTTTACAATCTGACGTCATTGTGGTTCGCCGTGACGACTGTCGCATTGATGACGCGTCATCCGTACACCATCCGGTAGCGGGGACTAGGACAGCTCTACGCTGTACCTCTTTACCGAGGTTAAAACCTTTACAGCTAACGACGCGAAAACCCTAAAGCCGTGTCACATCACAGTGCGCTTGAATCTCTCACATTGCCTGGTTCGAATCCAGCTTACAGACTGTCTTTGGTATGAGGCATGCTAGGTGTGACCCCGGCTTAAAAGCCGGGGGTCCCACTGCTCTTACGTCATACAAAAGACAGTCTGCAAACAAGAATCACCGCTATATATGGGGTTCGAACGCCGCGTGCCAAGTGCGCGCCTTGAACTCATTGCCATGCAGCAATCCGATCTGTATGCACACTGTCCTTTGTATGATGTATGAGCAGTACACTGCTAATAACTAGCAGCCAATCAGAAGTAAAAACTCTGAAAATATCTGGGAAATGGCTGTGCTGGAAACTAAACATCGTGTGAAGATTACGCGGTCTGCGATTCCACAAATTAAGCGTCTGTGGGATCAGCAAAGCGCAATGGGCAAACTCTTGCTGGTGCAGGCCACTGGTCTGTAAATATACAAAACACGTGACTAACAGAAGAGACGAGTTATATCACTGCAATACGTAGAGAGATGCAGGCTGCGTGACTTTTTATAGTTAGACTTTCAATCAAACAAATGATAATTGATTCTGTCGCCTTTAGAACCTTGGCTTGTTTACCTATATGGTAAACCCATTACGTGAGTAGCCACGTCCAAAAATGCCTATAAAAAATATTGTAAGAATGCAGGCGAGCTGAGCAGAACACTAACCATGTTCAATTAACCTGAGACTGGGGTAGAGAAGAAAGATCAGAACGTAGAAGGGACTGAAAATAGACAGGAGGACGTCTTTTGAGACGTCATCCTATTCGCGACTCCAGCAAAACGGACGCCACCAAGCGGGAAAACCGGGAACCAGCCGGACCAGGTCGCTCCGCGCCCCTCCGCGTCTCTGGTGGCTTTCGCGGACACGTGTTGTCGGCGCGGTGGCGAACAATGTAATTTGACGAAGGTCCGAAAATTTCTTAAGTTTGCCTGAGTGTTCATTAGTGTGGTGAAGCCTCAGTAGATTGTTTCCTTCCATCACGTGTTTGAAAGCCCGTTTACTCCACAACACACGGTCGCGTGCTTTCGATTTCTTGGATGGGGAGGAATCACGGAAAAACGTTTTGATTTCTTGTCTGTCTCGAATCACATTCAAAGTGACGACTACTTGGTAACTGATAAGTGGTTTCTTTATAAGGATGTAGAACAGTGGACTGAGGACGACAGACGAGGTGTTTCACTGGAGGGAACACCAATGTTGCAGTCAAGTGAATGGGAAGGTTCGATAGCTGCTTTTCTTGAGTTTGGTTGTGTTCGATTAGCTTCAAGTTTGAGCCACCCACGCCGGTCGGTGCGTTGGCTATTCATCTTGGCTGCTTTTCGCCGAAAAAGCCTCTGGACCACACTGAAGGAGTTGGGCTGATTTCGCAATTACTTGATTCAGGAAAACCTGCTCGCTGCATATGATTAATGAGGGAAATTATCTGCTTTCAAAAGGTGGGGGACGCGTCTCGCAAAGTTAGAAGCTGTCACGGCATTATGATCTATCGCGCCTCCAATATTTATATTATACCCCCGTCGAAGCCAGCAGCAATATACGTCTACATTGCTCAGGTTGACCGGCCACAGAAAATACTCATTTTCTCCGTTCAGGATTCGAAGTCAAGTTCAATGCAGAGAGGTTCTGCGTGAATCTCCGATGAAGACTCTCTTCAGTTTGTCCGCATTCGTCTCCGTGCTACCGGCTAGAACCATTTGGCTAAGTTTAAGTAGTATCTCTCTGTCTGTCAAATATACTTTTATTCAGCAGTTCACCTAATAGCTAGTCAACTAAGCTCATATTTCAACCCGAAGAATATACTAATATCGCTTTAGTGGGACATAGTACGTAATATAATACATAACCCGCTCGTCAAAATGACTTCTCGATTGCTACTAAAACCTGAATTGAAATACGAGTATCAGCTGCTTAGTGGGGCGCCAGCGGGTTAACATGCTCCTTGGCTCAAGAAGCGCTTGCTTAATTTTCGTAATTTTCCTGCAGCCTGTGTTGTTGACCGAGCAGACGACTGGAGCTGTTTCTTAAACGCGGATACGCACAAAAGCTCGATTTCGCGGACAGATAAGTCGCATGGTCGAGGCATGCGAGTTAGCTGAAAATTACTCTCGGTGGAACAATTCTGTAGTCATCGCCGCTTTCCTTAGATGATCAAAACTGATTAGAGTCTATTACCGTCTCTCCGGAGCCCATAGTTTCGGTTTTGAACGAAATCTCCGAAACGAAAGTTTGACATGAAAAGAACAAAAAACACCGGGAAAACAAAACTATGCTCTGCAAGTTTATGTGCACCGGCTACACTTAACCGTCTCAGTTCAAATACCTATAAAATTGGGCATTAAACAAAAAAAATCTGTTAAATTGAA
This sequence comes from Ixodes ricinus, assembly GCA_037355805.1. Taxonomy (NCBI): domain Eukaryota; kingdom Metazoa; phylum Arthropoda; class Arachnida; order Ixodida; family Ixodidae; genus Ixodes; species Ixodes ricinus. The sequence goes on from JAZHYW010004039.1 coordinate 14,299, forward strand.
TGCGCCACCCGTTCAGGCGGCCCGGCCGAGCCGACGCGACCTGGACTCAGCCGCCATGTTTGTTTGGTGGTGGCGCCCCCTATAGGTCGCTGGAGTCGCGAATAGCAACCAAAACTATTGCAACCAAAACAAAACGCGCGCAAAAAAATTAAAATTTGTATCTTAAATATTTAGTTCGTTTTTCTTTTAGTATGGTATAGTACTTCAATAAAAAGCAGTTAATTCTTTGTAATTCTTTGTTCCTGCATCTAGGTAATTCTTTGTTCCGCATCGCTCTCAGTGATCGGAAGAATTGATCAATCAATCTGCCATGTGGAGAAATACAACTGTATCGTGGTAAAGAATCCGTTTTCTAGATTTGCTAATTTATTTCAGATTAGTCTGATTTAAATCAAATAAATATGATTCAGCAGTATTTTTTAATCATTATTTTTTCTTTAATTTGCTGATACGGCAGTGACCGGCACGCTGGTGAATGTTACTGAGATAATTTATTTTTTAAGTGCAATGCTTTACAACGCGCGAGACTGATAGCACGAGCAGACGATGACTTGAACTTTGCTTTCTATATAATTTAGAAAAACTGTCATAAAACCAGTAGTGGGATGTAGAAGGTTTCTTTCGGGAGAAAAAGGAAAAGATTTGAGCGGTAAGTTATGACGCTTCTCAGTATCCAATTTAGTAAAATGCGAAAAAGCACCAATATCGCGATCGCAAAGACTAAGTTTGTTTTTTTTAATTGTTGAAAGCGGTTTAGTTTAAACTTTTTTTATTGTTGTAATTAAGATTTATGAGGGAAACAGTTCGTGTGTCCAAACAAAGTACGTCTTTAAAAATCGTTGTATTTTAACTATGATTATGGTTGTATTTTGAATGTTATGTAGAGTAAACATTTTTCTGTATGTGCCTTCTCTACTAAATCCCTCTTGAGGCGATGTATCCATCGCAATAAATAAATAAATAAAGAAAGCTTGCCGTTCTTGGGGAGTCGCTGCAAGGCGCGGTATTGATAACTTGTTTACGGCTTCGTGTTCGGACTTCCTTGTTCGTCGTCGGTCTGAATCGACTGCAGCACTGATGCTTGGACCGGAAAGGAAGTGATCTCAATTGGATATCTAATGGCACACTCTTCAAAGCAAACCTCGCATCAATGGCTGTTTCTTTTTCCCCATCGTTTTTATGTTCTCTTTTACATACCGCCCTATACCGTCGCCTTTGGTAATCGTTCTGCATTCAACCACACGGTAATCGCAACCAGTTCGACGAGGCGTTTTAGTGGGTACCAAATTTGACCATCACGTGTGCTGTGGTAACGCGCTGTTCTTCACTTCCACAGTAATGACCATGCATACCTAGAGAAAGTATATAGTCTAACTTCTAAACAGCCTTCCTAAGTGATAGTGCATTCTGAAATAAACAGCAGAAAAATTAAAAACAAGCTATTGAGCCGCCTATGTGAGTCAAACGCAAGAATACCTTGTTGTACTTTAGCCATTATTTGAATTAAATCGTAATTCTCGTCGATGGCACAGCTCGTCAGCACTGGCGATTGCGCTGGTAAAGGACTCGCGCTTGCAACAAGTTTATCCCAGCACTCCGTTAAAACACGGACAAGGAGAACTCAACTACACTGAGACGCCTTTCTCGCCAATCAGTGTGCTTCGAATGAAGGTGGCGGAATGTGGGTTCAACATGATCTCACCAAGACAGAACTCGCTACGCTTCCTTTACAAACAGAAAAAGTAGAGGACACGGCGGGCATTGCGATTCCTAACGTCCGGTGTTCCTATGCTCTGCTATACCTTACGATGGACCACTGACGACGCTACGAGCCATGCAGTTAATACAATGTTGTGTGAGTGTCACGCGACATTGGAGAGGAGCGCAGGGACGCATTGTCATTAATGATAAGATAAATTGGCTGAGATAGCCCGTAACAACAGCTGCAGTCCATCGTAAATGGAAAGGGAGTATAGTGATGTCCAGATAAATTAGTTGAACAATTTTGTCCGTAGGCTACCCACATTAAAGTACTGCTTTGGAAAACTAGTGCAGGGGAATCACCACACCCTCGTGGCCTAATGTGCCCCCAAGCTGAGTTTTATTAGCCAATATCAGCCCCCCTCTAATGATAAAAAGACACCGTTTTTTTCTTAAATATAATGCTCCGTGTTTGTTTGGTATAGATAATGCGGCCAAGCACGGCCACTGTGAATGCGGTTCTCGAGTACCAATATAGTAATTGAGACAGCAACCCTTCAACTGTAATTGACTTCAACATAGACCTGACTAAACTTTTTTTTTCTAGTTTAAAACAATATAATGCCATATGTTTCTGCGGATTTTGAAATAACCGACTTTCAAGGGTTGATCCAGAGAAGTATAAAAAAATCGAGGATGGTTTTTTTTAATTGCCGATCAAACCTTGCACAATTTTAAAGTTTTCGATATTTAGAAAAATTTTGGCAGCAATGCAAAAGACAGTCACACTACAAGAGCGCTAACTTTTCTTAAAAGTAAACAAAGCATAAAAAACAATAGAAATACTCTTTACAAAAAGTGTCAGCTTAAAAACACTAAATTGTATGATGCGTTAGAAAAAAAAAACGCCGAAAATGCCTAATTATAGAAGGGTTGCGCAAGAGGCCAAGTTTGTGATTTTATATTACTTAAAAAATATAAACCTATATAAAATAAATATAATTATTTCATGTAGACAGGGGTTTCCCCAGGAATTGAAATTAGGGGGTGTCTAAATTTTTAAGGCATTGAGGATAGAGGAGTCATTGCGAATTAAGGGTGCCTTCGGGAAAAGAAGAAGGGTGTAACCCCCCCCCCCTCCCCGCCCCCAGGGGTGTGTAGGGAAATCACTGCATGTAGACCAATTGGCGCTCTTTATACATAAAAATATTTACGTTGTAGAAAATAGCATTTTTTATTCCTGTTGCCCTCAGATTTGCGTCTACGCGCAATTTGGAAAATCGCTGTTTTACCTCCTCTCAGACGCAATTCTTTTTTACGAAAACAAGAAAGATTTTTGCAGCAAAAGTAAGGTTGTTTTCGTTGTGTGGACATGTTTTGGTACCTCATATAAAATTGAATTGCTGAAAACAAAAAATAGGCATGACACCCTTATGACCATCGCTATCTATACAACCCTCAACTGAATACATTTTAACCAAGACTATTTCTAATTGTAATCAATTACCTTTATTTCTTTTTAGAAACGTATACCAGATCTAGTAATGATCACCCATTGCGCCCACTTGGCACTAAGCACCATAACGGCAATGTCCCCCCCCCCCCCCCCAAAAAAAAAATCTGAGAATTCAGTGCCGATACTCTAAGCGTACCATATTTAGTGTCTCTAGGAGGCTCCAAGTACAAAACGTGGAAGGCGCGGCACAGCCAGGTTTCAGTCGCGACCCTGAAGCACTCTGGGGCGCTGCCAGCTTGTCATTAAAATTGCTCTCTCTACGTGCTTTCCTTTGCCCTCCTTGTTTTCACCTTTACCCTCGTTTCACTTACAGGGTCTTCATGTTCTTCATTCATGCCCCTAACTGTTTGCTTAGTAAACATCTTTAAGTGTTGGGTAGATATATATTTATATATATCGCTAATGAAATATAATGCATTTGCTTAAAACCGTATTAAGGATGATTTATTTCAATCAAAACGCTGAATTGAGTAACGTCGTTTGTTCACTAACTAAACGACTTGTAAGCGCTTTTTTTTTCTTTTTCAAGTGCACTAAAAGTAAGCATCAACTACCTACTCTCTGTCATATGACGTTTGTTCTTACTGACCTTCAACCTTTCGCTTAAAAAAGGTTGATCGGGGTGATTGCTTTCTGTGCCTTTATTTTTCATTCCAGTCGATCTATGCTCTAAAGTCAGTCATCTCCCAGAGTGTCTTGCTCCGAATCTTCTTCCAAGTCATCTTTCTGAAGTTTCTCAGAGCGTATTCTGTCCCAGGGACTGTCGCGAATATCAGCCGGCCTCACTCTGGAACCTACCGAGGACTTCTCCAGGACCGACAGGACACGTTCAGGGCGGTTTGTGATGATGCCGTCTACGTTACGCCTGCATTTTAAAACATCCGTTTGTGATAATCCAACCGACTTCACGACTGCGTTTTAAGAACAATAGCTTCAGATCATGTCATCTACTCAAAGTCTTGATCATAGTTCATATACGCAATGTTTTTTGCCTAAACTAATCCGCACTTGTGACAGGCTAGAAAGAATGCAAGGCAACTACGAGATCCAGAGACAGAAGTCATGATGTATATATACGCTTGGAACATATTTTATATATTGCGTTCGAGGGAAGAATGGAACTTTCCAGCTTCTCAAAAAAACGCCACACGTCCGCTAAATTTGGCGGACAATAGGGAGATTTCGCAGATGGTTTCCGCTGTCCCGCAACGTTCTCCGCCACCCGCTACGAGATTTGGGACTCTGCAGGTAAGGCTAGCGCCGTGCAAGCGCAGTAGTGGCGTCTACGTTCCGGAGAGAGTATATATATATATATATATAGCGGAGGTGTGAAAGCGGTCTGCGAAAACTTTCTAATGTCTGGCACTACAAATTTAGCGGATTTTATTAACGTTGTGCATTTCCAACAAGCGTAGCCATTGTAATAGTGTCACCGACGCAGCAGGTCTTTCTCGTGGGGGACGCCTCACTCCTATTCGCTGGCATAAACGATCCTGTGGCATTGGCGAAAACGAATGGTCGGAGGATAAGGTATACGACTACTGGTGCATAAACGAATGCATCTAAATTTATCGACCACAAAATGTATTAAACGATGACATTTTTGTCAACTAGTACCAAATTACATTTCGAGTTATCATCTTCTACCAGACTGAACACTATACTGTTGTCCCAAAATTTAGCACATGCGCTCTAGTGCCGCACGTTGTAATGTTTTATTTGTCCTCAGTAAAAAAATGGTTCAGTGTGTAAGTACGAAATTAAAATTGACACACTAATAATTCTATCGCAACGTCGTAAAGGTGACCCTAACGAAATATCTGGCTCAAACTTATAAGTACCCAGCCACAAACATTGTGTCAGCGTCTATGGAAACACACTACGCACAATAGTAAAAACATAAACAGAAAAATCTTTCGTTTATCTCGGAGCAAACAGGTAGAAAGAAGACTTAGCTGAAGTCACTTCTGTAAAACGATCAATCCAACATTTTAATCGATTGGACAGCTATTAGCAAACGTAATTGAGGCAAATATTCACGGTCTCGTCGGCCACACTCACGCGCGCAGCTCATGCAAATATCTCTTTAGCTGGACACTTCTGAAAAGTATTGCTTAAAGCACACCACAACAATAAATTTTTCCTTTGTTTCTGTATTAGGTGCTTGTCCGGAAGAATGATTCTTGAGTACCGCAATTTTTTAATGGTTTTACCACGTCCTAAAAGTGCTTTCTTTTAAGATGCTTACAAATATATGGTGTCAAGGCATGTTGAAAACAAACAATATACACATTCGCTCTTTCATAGCGTCGTTGTATTTTTCTTACTCCTTTGCCTTGTTCACATACTGAATAAAAACACTTAGTTTTATTAGGGGTCATAAAACGAGTTTTTTACTTTCGCTTAATACTACGGAGAATCACTCCCTAACGTTTATAACTGAATAAAATTGTCTTAGTGTTTGTTTCTAGGCAATGGCAGTCGCCAAAACAAAAATTCGAGAAATATGAGCATCGTTCATCCCCTCAACTCGGAACCAGAACAAGAGGCCACGTGGTCTGGTGCCTATCCTATGCCACCAGCATTAATCATGTCCACGCGTTGGGGCTTGCGAAATAGAAAGCGCGTGCTGAGGTCCAGGAATTGTTAGGGTTTGGCTACTCTCATCACGGCAGTAGTTGGACACGAGCCACTACCCGAGTGTCCGCGCCGAGGCATTGATTGTTACCAGCCGAAGTCGAATGCTCACGCAATTCTCGTGTCCAAACCTTGAACCGCGCTTGACTGTCATCAGGCGGGTGGTTTCGATCCCACAATTACGTCATCAAGCTTCGCAAAGGCAAGACTGAAAGAAATAGTCCCCTTTTATCCTCGCAATTTCACCTCGACAAAGAAGCTTCTGTGGCGGTCCGTTCGAGTATACTTGGGCCAGAATAGGACCCGTACGCCTCTGCAAAGTCATGAACAATCCAACCCAATATCGTTTCAAGACCCCTATAATGCTCCACAATATATGCATTTTGATGATCTGTCTTCCGACACCATACTTCCTTCGTATAAATATATCTTCGATTGGCGCCCGAACCTGATAATCCTCCAGATGGACAACGGGCGGTCCACGGTCCAGCGGTAGACCTTGTCGACGTAGCCTTTGGTTGAGTCTCGAAAGTCAAGCGCTTGGCGTAGTCTCCCCAATGGCCATAGAACGCTGAAGCAGTTTGAGATGCCGTCTCCCTGCCATCGGTGGTCGCGAATTCCAAGTTTACGGTACATTCTCGAAACCTGGTCCAGAGGGTCGTTCATGCCCACGTCGTAACCTAGGAGTCAAAAGCACGTTTAGTTTCCGTATCAGCGCCAGCTGATTAGCGAACTAAAATGGAAGCGATGGTGCCTTTCATGGTGGACAAGTATCCTGCAGCGCCATCAGCCATATCCGCTAGACCTATTTTTAGGAATGGTAGTCCCCGCAGACATTGAAACTCTTTAGTTGTTTAGTGAATCGCTTTTCATAGATTAGTTCAGACAAGCTTATCATTGGCCGGACCAGAAAAATGCGTATTATCGAAACATCCAGAAACAATCGGACACATTTTTCTAGACTGCTAAGACATAGCGTCCATAAATGTTTTTCTTTTCTTTTCATGAAGGGGGAGGGGGACTTTTTTACGAGTCTTAAAGAATTATGCTCTACGCTCTTCAGATCTCAGTTTTCTCCTGTCAATTTTCCATCATACCGAAACTAACTCAGAAAAGCGCGTTGATATCGCCTCATACACATAAACTAGATTTTAGTAAGTACTGAAACTTTGTCGCCTGGTCTAAATCAAGTGCTACTTTAGGAAAAAGGCTGAGCGTTCCGCGGTGCATAGTTTCTTTTTGTGATGAAAAATACACGGCTCAAGTTTCTTAACGCTGTGCCCAGCCTGGATCAGGCATCTTTGCCATTTATTTTAGCGCCTTCCCGTAAAAAGTTAAAGTAACTTAACGACACTCCACAGCTGCATAGCCAAGCGACTCACAGACAGGCTGGCGCCTCTTAACAAATTAAATAAAAAACAGCATAAAAAATGTAATCTACATTTTACGGAAATATGAGCACCAGAGGAAATTGACTTGATCTGGTCGTTCAAAGGGTGGAGATAATTTCTTTGTATCAACTTTGGGGCAAAAGATAGTACACAACCGGGACAAACTCTATCTTGAATGGAGCTGCACAACACGTATTTGTGGACAGTACAGCGTTCCAGGAGTAATTATGGCAATCAAATCATCAGATATACAGTAGCGCGTTTTCGAAATTGGTGCAGTGAATTTGTTGAGTTGGACTTGGAAAGAGTGCGCTCTGTTTTTGTTAAAGGTTTTCCTAGTTATGTCTCTGCATGAGAAGAACATAAAGTGACTGTACGATTTTAGCCTATTTACTCTCTGCTATTTATGATACTAATATTTTGTTTGTTGGTAAATACTTTAGTAATTCTATATGTATCGCACGCGTATGTTTGTATGTCCTCTGCTGCTGTATTCGGGGGGAGGGGGGAGGTTGCATATTCCCCTGCTTCCCCACTCCAACTGGAGAGAACTAAATAATTTAAACTGGAATTTGAATTTGAATTGAAAAAATTCCTGCACCCTTAAGGGCCTAAATGAGCTTGTCCTAGAGCACCAGCAACTCCGGTCGAAAAGAAAACAAAAATAAATGATGGGTATCGCTTCAGTGGCACGAAATATGATCACAGCCGAAATATTACGTCATAGTGAAGCCGCGTTCTCCACTAAAACCGATTTTTAAGATGCGACCAGCTATCTTAGTTGGTGGCAAGTGGCTTAGCTTTTACTCAAGGGACACTGGGCGACGCGTACCGCAACACCACCGTCACGTCACATCGCGGCCGTACAGGTGATATAATTGTTGCCATTCCTCTCTGGGAGATAGTTTTTGTTTTTGCCGTAGACCCCCGAAACCAAACCTTTGACCGTGATATTTATAACACTACGCACAATATCGAGAAGACAAAAAAAAAACTTGGAATTTAGGGACACTGACTGAGCTGAAGACAATCAAAATTTCAAATTCGAAAATATTGACCGGAGTTGCCCCGTAAAGGGATACTAAGCCAAACATTTTAGTGTCCATAATAAGTGGCTCACAATCTTTCCACGAGCCAGCAGCCGCCGCTGTGCGCAATCACACGCGACGAAATTGACGTCATTGTCGTCCATTCACGCTTTAAATGACAGTGAAATGTATGGGCTCCGGGCAACATAAGTGTAAAGACAGACTTTTCATCTCCGCAAGTGACAGCTACGTGTTTGTTAGACCAATTAATCGCCTACCTTCTACACAAGACCTTAATGTGGAGATGAAAAGCCTGTCATTATTCTCCTTTTTTACGGAGCCCGCACGTTTCACTGTCATCTTAAGGTGCAACCCCACGATGCATACCGTTTTGCTTAATTTTTGACGGTTTATAACTTTTTCTTTGTGTATTCTACAGTCATAAGGTTAATGTGAAATTGAATAACTGTTTATTTACTATACTTTAATGTCTCGATATTACGTTTATACTTAGTTGTTATTTTATTATGTAACTTTTAATAGGCCACAGTTTCTAATATTGAACAATTTTTTATCAACGTAGAACGTCCCAATGACTATGATAATTTACATGAATGGTCTGTTGAACACAATGAATGAAGAAAGTCAGCAATGAACTGTACAGAGAATGTGCATTTTTAAATAAAACTGAAGTTTTAAGTATTGTTATTTCCTCGTGCAATAAAAACGGATTCGCGTCAACTAACGAAAATAACGGGGCATTGAATTACAAAGCATCATTCGATATTTTAATTTCCAGAAACTGGATACCGATTGCTTACACGTGAAATACAGATACAGATGGCGACCCGTGTTCAAGAATGGCTTGATTTCCATGTGTCGTCATGTGCCGCTTGGAACGCCACGTGAGGGACAGAAATGGCACCAGATTTGTAGGTGTCAGATGCCCGGATGCCCGCAGTGAGCAAAGCAGATGTGTAAAACCAACAAGCGCGAGGCTGCGAGTAGACCACACTGCCTTTGCACGCGTTTCACTGTGCATCGGTATGCCCAAACGAAATTGACGACGTGAAAGAACTTCCGGCAGTTGCAAGTCCACCATGTCTAGAAATTCAATATATTTTTTTTATGAATTGCAGAAATTATTTTTGTTATCATACTATGGTTTGTTCGAATGGCGCGACTATATTTCGTTTCATAGCCGTCTCGGTGGCTTAAAACGCTGGCCTACGGGTCCCCATTTGGTGTGTTTCAGTCCCGTCCGAGGTGCCCTCGATCTTGGCGAAAACGCGTTACAAGTAACAGAGTTACCGGTAACATGTTACTTTTTCTATTAATGTTGTAACGTACTCGTTACCTTTTCAGAATAGTAACGCGTAACATACCTACGTTACTTACTGGAGGAACGTGTAACGTAGTTATACGTTCCTCGTTTCATATCCTTCCCAACACCTAAAGCAATTACACTGCAATTTTTTTTTCGGTGCTTCTAAGCATTAAGCTATATAAATTTCTGCATTTCTAGCGTTTTTCTTCGCGTTTTTTTCTTGTGAGTATTTAGGTGGAAACGTAAAAAAGATTAGGTAATTATATTCAATTTCTGGATGGACACAGCATTTCTCGAAATATGGCGCTTTGCATACCTGTAAGGTGAAAAGAGTAAAATGTCTTATTTTATAATTAAACAAGTAACGCAAAAGTTACGTGCGTTACTTTTGATCGGTAATGGAAACTGTAATGCGTTCCTTTTATTTTGAGGTAACGTAGGTCAATAACGCGTCCCTTTTATTTGCAACAAACGAGTAACGTATTTCGTTGCTTCTTTTTTTTTGGTAACGCCAGCAACACTGCTGAGAAGGCGCCCTGCAATCAAAATTTTGTTTGCACAACCAAAGATCTCCAATTAATAAAAAAATTAACAAGCTGTTTTTTTTTTGTTTTTTTTTTTTGCTGGGGTGTGCCGGATGCCTTTCGTTCATTTGACCCTAAGGTCTGAATTTTGACTTCACTTTACTTTATAAGTTTAGATCCAGGCGCAGGCAAAACTAAAAGCCCATGAAGCCAATCAAAGAAGCGCCAAGATTGCACGGCTATGCAGTTCATTCTTTTTGTGCTTGTGCGATCATCGGCTTAACCAAATGTAGTGAATAGGCCGTGACATTGCGTCTTTAATGTGTGTGTGTTCGCGTTTTTTTTATATTTTTGAAAGCGTTCTTACTTATCATGCAAGAGGGCGGAGTTGTTGAACTTCTGGGAAATATTCTATTTAAAAAAAAAAAGTAACACGGTAATGCGATTGAAGCAAAGAAATAAAAAAGGAAAATTAGAGCAGGTACAACAATTATATTTTTTATGTTTCTGATAGTCAAATACTTTAAAAATCGTAACGACGCTAATTGTTCACCTTGATATGGAGAAAAAGCCCCGACTGTTCTGAAACGTTTTCGATTTTACTTTCGTTGTTATGTTTTTATGGCGAAAAATTCCCTTTCTATGTCGTGTTCTGCCTTCATTTGTTTGACGTGAAGTAGTGCCGCAAATGCCTAATGTTGCTCACGAGCAACAGTTCGAAAACAGGCTTTCGAAAATAGGTGATTTTGTTCCGGGACCAGATTTCTGTTATTCTGTGTGTTTTAAAACCATGTCAGAGTTTGTAGGTCTCTGGTATTTCAACTAAAGTTTTGGGCATGAAAGGATTAAGATTCGTTTGCTGAACTGACGGCTTGTTCCTGGGTAGTTCAGTCGGTGGAGCAACTTCACCAGTCTTGGAGAGGTCGGGGTCGGTTCTTGAACCTGGCGGATATTTTCAGTGGCGACAAATCGCCTAGAAGGCGAGAACAGTGCTTCATTTCAGGTATAAGTATTTTTACTTATGCGCAAATCTGTTCCACCTTGGGGATTTCCCTTAAAAATATTTTATGTAATACTTTCCCGTAAATTATTTTATGTAATAATGAACCAACTGGCTCAGCTTCAAGGCGTCACAAGTTATTTTGTGTAGTTCATGTCACGGATTTTGTGCAGTGTTAACAAGGGTAAGGGAACGTTACGTGGTCCGGCTCAGTGCGTAATTTCTCGCTCCAGTGAAGCACTTTGTAAAGCTGAGCACTCACGTTCGTATTTCATGGGAAGGTGGGTAACACCATGAATAAAAAAAACATACAAAGCAAAAATAATGTAATATATGTGGAATGGTTTTTCGATATAAATGAGCGTTATGATTTCAAACCCTTTGCCTTAATATAATGATTTCTGCTTTTGAACTCGCGCACAGTCGTCTGGTTGCCCACCGACAATGCCTTTCTTTATTTTGTCTTAAAGAGCGTAAGGTGATGGCATGGTCTCAAAATAGAAGCACCAAGCTTTTGTAAGACACAACGATTATACTGGCCAATGCATGATCGAGCTGCCTTAAATTTCTAACTCAGTCCATCTCTCTGTGGCTATCTGTCGCTTTTTCTTTCTCTTTGTTTCTCTTTTTTTTTCTGGCAGTTGTGCTTTTGTGCGGACGCACATTTTTGTGTTTGTTTTCTTCCTTCGCATTTCAATGTGTTTGCATAGTGTTGTGTCATCGTTCGCACATTCGCACATCCCTTTCACCAACGGAGTATTTCTGCTCTGCAGCTGTTAGTGTGCGGGAGGCAAAAGCTACTCTTTGCACATCTTTCCCACTGCACTGTTGGAGAACGGCACCAAGGCCGTACGCAAACGCATCTGCAGACACTGTTATGGGAAGGCTTGGATCAAACATTTTCAGGACCCTTGCTAAAGACAGCGGTGTTTTCGTCGTCTTGAAGCTGGTGTCAGCTTCAGTATCCCAGATGAAAGGGATGTCTTTTCACAACAAAACTTGCGCGGTGGCTCGGCTACTTCTGCGAGGCAAGGGACAAAATGGCTGTGGTACTTCACCATTCCGAAGAATTAACGAAGTTATGAGATGTCCGTCGGGATGGAACGTCGTTAATGACATCCACTTCTTGTTCAAGCAGAGCGATTCCTTCTCCGCTGACGTCATGACCCAGGAAAGAGAGTTCGGTCAATTCACAAAACGCACTTGACCAGTTTTAGTCCAGCTTTAGCCATACGCTGCAGAACATGACGCAATCGCTCTAGGAGTATGTATATCCCTCTCTGGACTTTACAAATACGATGACGTCATCTAGGTAAAAGAGGACTCCCTTGCATCCTTTTAGGAACGTAGACTTCATCTGTTGGTATGCTGCCGGTGCAGACGCAAGGCCAAAACAAATCCGCTTGAAGCGCAATAGGTCGTGCAATTATGAACGCGGTTGGGTCTCGACTGTCAGGGTGAAGTATGACTTGATGATTGTCTGCCGCCAAGTCCAATTTAGAAAAACGCCTAGCACCGTGTAGGGCGCTCAGAAGTTCTTCAACATGAGGCAAGGGTTAACTGTCAATGACGACAACCTCAATCGCTTCTCGGAAGTCAGCACACATCCGTATTGATTCAACAACTTTCTTTTAGACTACAACAGTCGGTGAAACCCACTCCGAGGCACTTATGCATTCAGTCACATGCGCTGCCACAAGGCGTTTAATTTATTTGAAGACAGGTTTTCGTGCCATCAGCGGTATGCGACTCATTTTGTGTTTCACGGGCTACACTGATTTCCGGATCTTCAATTTGTGAGTGAAGCTTTTGACGTGACCCAGTTCGGGAGTGAAGGGATGTCTAAAATTATTCAAAGACGTTGGGAGACTTTGTAGAACTGGTGTAAGCCTCTTCATGTCAGAGTCAGAATCAGTCACTGGTGTTAAAGACCCAGCAGACGGCGAGGTCTCTTGGAATCCACTCTCAAGAAAAAAGGGTGTAAAAGGGTGTATCGTTACACCCTTTGTCCCCATAGAATACACCACAAAACTTCAATTCGACGTACAGCACCCTACAGTCGAACAAACGGCCCGAAATTTTACGAAATTTTACGATTTCAGCTTTAACCGATATCTTATTCGAATGTTAAAGGCGAATTTCCCAAAATTTCAATGGGGAAATGGCGTCGTTTTTTGCCCGTTTTTGGTTTCCGGCGTTATAGAGCTCCGTATATTTGATAGTTGCGTCGGCCGCCATTTTCGAATTGAATTTTTTTTAAGCACTGATCTTTTGAATAAGGTATCGATTCGCGGTGAAACTTTGACATCTTGTTCGAACCTTTAGCGCTACCTTTAAGCGGAGAATGAGATTGATAGACGTGCTGCGCTGCGAAGTTAAACGCGTGACCAAAAATTGAAAGCAAAAGGATGATTTACATTGAGATGAGGAGAAACACGACGAACACGAATGGGCGCAGACTAACAACTGTTTATTCTTTTCTTTTTCTCCTTTCAATGCGTGAGTTTCCCCATGCGTGAGTTTGGAAAAGAACGAAAGCAATGATATAATGATAAATGTCTTCATAAAGATGTGTGGACTTGCGATTTTTGTGGTGTTTTAGTAAATCATCCTTTTGCTTTCAATTTTTGGTCACGCGTTTAACTTCGCAGCGCAGCACGTCTATCAATGTACAACCAACTAGCCCAAACCCAAATCCAAGCTTTATTAAGGAGAATGAGAGTTCGGCAATGCGTAGTTTTTGGAGGGGCTTTTCTCGGCAAAACAAAACCTGTCATTTCTTTTTTTTTTTTTTGGGGGGGGGGGACATTTTGTACTATGAAAATGCAGACATTATATCCTACGTGACAAGTGTTAGCTTTCGATGCGCTCCAAGTGTTTTTAAATCAGCTACCAAATAGCCCATTTGTCAACGCTACTAGAGATACGTACGAACACAATATTGCCGCCCGCAGAGCCGAGAAAGCAACGCTCGGTCACGGTCTTCTAGAAGATTCCCATTCATTCTCGCACTAGTTGTAACTTTCCCTTTGCTTTGTTGTTCTCGAAAGTGCCAGTTCATCCTCGCCCCGAGCGCGCGACGCTCGAACTTCCTTCGCCGAACTTTCGAGATAGCGACGCACTGTAGATAAGCAGCTACCCGCGACCTTGTCGAGTCAGAGTCCCGCGCGCTCTGTGTCGCCGCCGAATCGCCGCCTGCTTTTCTGCTGCATCGACGCTCTTTCGTTCTTTACTTATTTTTGGTTGGCACAAGTTCGCCCATTAAACCTTTATTTTTCAGTTTACTGCTTCGCCTTCGTCGTCACCTCCGTTCGTGACATTTCTGGTAGAGGTGCGGGGTATGAAACCCGTGCAGCGTACCCCTACAAGAACTCGTTCAGCAAGCCCCATTTCCCGACGACCTTCCGTTGAAGACTCGGAGCATCGTGCCAGCCGCCGTCTTCAAGGGCAAGCTCCTGAACTCGGACCTCTCCCGGCGAGGACAAGGCAAGTGACAACGACGATGGCTTCCTCGACGGCGCAGACCACAGTAGCAGCCCCCGTCGTTTACCTGCCCGTCGCCCCTCGGACTCCGACGCCTTTCCACGGGGAGATCCACGAGGACGTCGAGGACTGGATCCAACATTACGAGCGCGTGGCACGCCATAACGGATGGACCGCCGAGCAGTACCTGCAGAACCTCTACTTTTCGTTGGAGGGTACTGCGAGGCACTGGTTCGAGAACCACGAGGCTGCGCTCACGTCGTGGGACGCCTGCGTCACCGAGCTGAAGCGGGCGTTCATGAACCAGCATCGCAGGCAGCGGGCCGAAGACCTTCTCCAGGCGAGGACTCAAGGCCCCAACGAAACAGTCACCAGTTTCGTTGAAGACATCCTCCGCCTGAGCAGCCGCGCCGACCCGCAAGCTACCGACGAGAAGAAATTACGCTTCCTTATGAGGGGCGTGAAAAGCGAAATCTTCGGCGGACTTATTCGCAACCCCCGACGACCGTCGAAGAATTTGTTGCCGAAGCGACAAACATCGAGCGGGCGCTAATGGCCCGAGCGCGCCACTACCATCGGCTCAACGACGTTTCGACTTTTGCATCGGCAAGCTCCGAGTTCAGCACCAGCACCGACGAGCTTCGCGAGATGATCCGTCAAGTCGTTCGCGAGGAACTCAAGAGACTGCTGCCTGCTGCCGACCCCCCGGCGTCGCTGTCCATCGCCGAAGTTGTGAGAGAAGAGGTTGAGAGAGCCATCGAACCACGGGCTCCTGTCAACCCTGCTCCGCTGGAGGAACCGACGCTGACCTACGCCGCCATGGCCAGACGACCGCCGCAAGCTCCCCGCCAGGCTACGGCGCCGCCACGACGTGAACCTCCAGCGCCGCAGTACTTCCAACGACGCGAAGAACGGCAGCACGTCCGCCCGAGAGACCCTCGCCGAGACCCTCGCCGCGAAAAACCGACGTGTGGCGAACGGCCGACCGACGCCCGCTTTGTTTCCACTGCGGGGAAGCTGACCATGTCTACCGCCGTTGCCCGTACCGACAGCTGGGGCTACGCGGTTTCCACCCCGACGACCCGCGACCACGCTACGGCGAGCGACCCCGGGACATCGACGAATACCTCCGCCGGTCGCCATCCCCGGGACCGTCTCCCCGCCGCGGTTTCCGATCGCCGTCACCACAACGCCCTGCATCGCCTCATCGTAGGTCCCGCCGAGAAAGCCTGTCCCACCTGCCTCGCCGGGAAAACTGAGTGCGGCAATACCGGGAGGTGGTATTGCCGATGACGAACGACGCCCTGCTGCCCCACGACCCGACGGACGACGGCACCGACGACGCCCAGCTGGTCACCCAACGAGCAGAAGAGGTGCGCCAGCTAGCTCGCCTTCGCATAAAGGACCAGCAACGTGTCGACGCTGGTCGGTACAACCTTCGTCGCCGCGACGTGGAGTTCCAGCCCGGAGACAGGGTGTAGGTGTGGACACCCATTCGCCGCCGCGGACTCAGCGAAAAACTGTTAAAACGCTACTTCGGACCCTACAAGGTCATCCGCCGCCTTGGGGACTTGAACTACGAGGTGCTCCCCGACGGAACCCGACCATCAGGACGCCGCCAGCCACGACCCGAAGTCGTCCACGTAGTTCGACTAAAGCCGTTCTACGCACGATAGGATTGCGACACTGCATGTTTATTTCGTTTCACCGTAAATTTTTTAGCTATTTCTGTTTTCCTTTCACGTTGCATCGGGACGATGCACTTTAAAAGGGGGATAATGCCGCCCGCAGAGCCGAGAAAGCAACGCTCGGTCACGGTCTTCTAGAAGATTCCCATTCATTCTCGCACTAGTTGTAACTTTCCCTTTGCTTTGTTGTTCTCGAAAGTGCCAGTTCATCCTCGCCCCGAGCGCGCGACGCCTCGAACTTCCTTCGCCGAACTTTCGAGATAGCGACGCACTGTAGATAAGCAGCTACCCGCGACCTTGTCGAGTCAGAGTCCCGCGCGCTCTGTGTCGCCGCCGAATCGCCGCCTGCTTTTCTGCTGCATCGACGCTCTTTCGTTCTTTACTTATTTTTGGTTGGCACAAGTTCGCCCATTAAACCTTTATTTTCAGTTTACTCTTCGCCTTCTCGTCGCCTTAATTCGTGACAATATTTCACATAACATTACACTCCACCCCTTGCATACTTTTTAAATATTTTTTGCACATTACTAGTTGGAAGTCACCAAATTAATATGGCTACCTTGCTTAAACACTGATAAGTACTCGTAAAATAAAAGTAATTGGTAAGCTGTAGTCATTTCAACTGTGCCTGCAGTCAGGGCTAAAATTACTTTTGATATTTTAATGGTGTGAGTAATTATTTAACATTGGCATTGGTCTTCTTACGTTGTAAGCATAAGAATTTTCTGGCGGTCCTCCGTCAGTTTACCAAGCTGAATATCTACAAAACCTGAGGCTACTTATTTGTGTCTTAAGTATCCCGGTCGTCAAAACAAAAATTGCACTTACCTAAAATTAAGTGCCTGACCAAAAGACAATAGTTAATTTTTGTTTTACTTCTTGAGGCATCTAATTCTTCAAGATAGAATTCCGGAAACCCACGTTTATTACATTTCTATAAAGCGCCGAACATATGCATGACAAAATGGCCGACCCATCATACGAATCTGACCATGTTGATGAAGTGTGTGTAATTGTGCTCTGAGATCCACGGGTTGATAAAGGCGCACCGCCATTCTCAATTTTTTCACGCGTCGCTTCACTAACCAAGGGTGGGGTTTCACCTTAAGTGTGAAGGGAGGACTATGACGTCGATTTCGTTACGTGCGCTCGCGCACACCGGCGGCTGCTGGCATGTGAAAAGACCTGCGTCACTTATTATGGATACTGAAATGTTAGGTTCAGCATACCTTTATAGGGGTGACGGTACGATTTTCGTACCTCGCGCAACTTCCGCTTGGAACGAATCTTTGACTTAATGACTTATGAAACACGCGTTCGTTTTTCACCTCAGGTAATAGAAGTCGCAGAAAAAAATTAAGAAAACGAGCAGAATTATCCTCTTTAACTGGCAGCCAGAACAAGCAGCCCCGTGATCTGGAGCCGATTATATGCCACCAATGTTGATCATAGCCACGAGCTGGGGTTGGCAAAGCACAGGACAAGCGCCGAGTACCAGACATTGCCATGGTTCGGCTATTGTCATCATTGCAGCGATTGAACATGGGCAACTACCCGAATGCATGTAGAGGTCTTCACTCTAAAAAAAATGGTATATTCTTACAACCCTTGTCACATATACGACACCCGTAAATTTCAGTTCGACGCACAGCGCGCTGACGTCGACCTGACTGCCCCAACTTTTGCGAGAGCGTTGATGACGGTCCGATGTAACATATTAAGCAGCTAAAGAACGCATCAAAGTCTATAGGAGAAAAAAACACAGAAGTTTTGCAGTTGAGCCAAGAAAACTCCGATAACTTTTTTGCAGTCAGTCACACTTACGTTAGCTATTTTAAGAAGCTGTACAACTCAGCTGTCAAGCCGCTTGTGAAATTTGGTAGCGTCGGTACAATGTCAGTGCGCTGTACATACAACTAAAGTTTTGGGTGTCGTATGTATGACAAAGGGTTACTGCAACTCCAGAGGTACGTTATCAAGTTTTGCGAAGGAGAGATCGAAAAGAAAACGCTTGCTTTTGTCCTTGAATTACACCGCAACAAAGGAGTTTCTTGGTCAGTGGTGTTGCGTGAGAGTGTACTTGCATCCAACTAGGGCCAGTAAGCTCGTGTAAAGTAAAAATATTCTCAGCGAATATCGTTGCATGTCCCGTTTGAAGGGGCCGTGCAACGACATCGCTTTGAGTTGAGGAGTAAACAGTGCTCCGTTTTTCTACGACTTCTAATGCGTGTTGTTCAAAACGAACACGTGTTTCATAGGTCATTAACATCAGGGATTCGTTCTAAGTGGTATTTGTGCAGAATACAAAACTTGTTACATCGCCCCTTTAAGTTATGGGAACACCCATAGGATGCTCTTATGGCATGAGAATACAGGTGAACTCCCTTAGACAGATGCTGATAATCATAGGAACAGATTTTTATCTCGGAGATAATTTTTACGAGCAACACGTTCAGAACCAACAAGCGCAGCATACATTCTTCATATGCGCAAAAAACAGCAAATACAAACACACTGATTCGCGCACAAGAAATGAACCACGACCCTGTTGTCTGTTTCACTGCCTTATAAACGCAACAATTAAAAAAACACTGGTTCGCAGGTGACTGTCTCGGCAATCACTATGGTTACATATATGTTGCTGTCGTCGCTGATTGCTGATTGAAGCGGGTGTCCGTTGATCGAAGAAGGGTGTCAGGGCGTCGGTGCAGCGAACACTCCAAAAATGATGGGTGTTCAGTTTGCAGCTTTGTGCCGAAGAAAGTCCAATCGGCGATTCGGTTACGGAAATAGGCGTCTTTGGCGTTCCTTCGGGACTCTTTACCTTTGATTCAACTGATTTAGTTACTATAGTATAGTGCGCGTCCGGAGTTTCGCTACATCGTCCACTCGTATTATGGGGGACGCGGAGGCGATTGCGGTGAGTAATCTGCAAAGCAAAGGAACGATGGGAAAACGGCACCAAAGGCAAGAGACGAAGGGCAAAGGGCTGCCATTTGGAAATACTTCCAAGGGTGATGACATCAATGGCGCAGTGCACGACATGCGACTCAAGATTTTAAACACCGCCAAGTAACGCAAACCCTTGATTCAACCATCTGAAACTCTAGCGTTGATGAACGAGTACCGGGGGTAGAGTACTGCGGGTATACGTCAGAAAAATATCAACCAACGCTGACGGACCTCTCGCGTTATACCGAGCTCCTGTCAGAAAAAAGGCCGTGAGTTCTAAGTGCATTTTTATGCTGATCGACAAACGTGTGCTGTTCCAATATGTAAAAATAAAAATGCTGCTCTTAGGAAATGCTTTCTTTTTTGTTATTCGATATTTCAAGCGAACTGTTCGTATTCAATTCGCGTTCCACAAAAATAATGTTCGCATTAAGCTTAATCATAACGTGTTACGGGCAAGTGAGCCGCGCCAACCCTGTATTCGATACTAACTTCGTCGAAACAAAAATGTGTTCCTTGGAATACAACATATATTCGCACCTCAATGCCGCGCTGCAAACATCTAAGTAAAATATATTTACAAAAAAAAAGTAGTAAACAAAAATAATTATATAATTTTAGTTAACTAGTGCTCTGCAGCGAAGTAATTAACTTAAATTCCCTCGTTCACTGTCACGCAATTACATGCAATCGCGTCACAATCACGCCGTTACGTTCGCCTCTGTCGACGACTGTCGATAAAAATGTAAACAATGCATAGGGGGACAAATTTCAATTTCCCGGGGGTGGGGAGGGGGGTGGGGGCGCCCCCCCCCTCGCCTTTCCCCTTTTTTTTTATAATTTCGCGTCCCAAACGTGTTTCATCCCCTGGATAACGTAGAATAAGCCTGTCGACGGCGTGATACCTAAACAAATGTCTGCTTTTGTGACCCCATAATTTAACTATCATTGAAGTTGTGATCAGTGAATTCCGTGGTTCAAGCGCACTGACCATAATGAATTGTTTCAACATTTGGGAAAACAAAATGGGGCTTACAAAATGTTATTATGTCGTCTACCTCCGTAGGCTGCAGGTCCGCAAGAGGTGCACTGCCGCTGTCGCCATTCGCAACAACTTCCAATGGCTTTCCGAAGGAATTTCCAGCACTAGCCTTTATCGTATTTGCTAATTACTACGTAGGGTCTTCTAACAGGATGGGACGAATAGTTAGAACAATTTATTCATTCACCAGCTCTTAGTGACCAGAACTGGTGAGTGGATAAATTTGTATTTATCCATTGGGTGCCAGCTATCGATATGTGCGGGCACCAGGGCGAACAAATGAGAAAAATGAGGTGCATCCAGAGGTTCCGGAGGCGATGGTACTTGCTTTTCCGATGAGCTCGGGAGATGGAGAAAAGGGGGGGGGGGGGGGGGGGGCTTGGTACTCTCCCCTCCCCCCCTTTTTTTCCGGAATTTTGTTTTGGGGGGCGTGGGGTCGGTTTTTTATTTTTCCCGTAAACGGCGCCTATGAACCCCCCCCCCCATGCCCGATTAGCAAAATCTTTAGTACACAAAACATGTATGAAGTAGGCGAACTAGTTAATCTAACTGTAGTTATGGTTGAGTAGTTTATAGCACAGCGAGACTCTGTTGTCGTAACTCGCTCGTTATCTGACCGTCAACTCTATACTTGTTAATGTATATATAGACCGTTCCAATAGTCGTCCTCTTCACGCTGCCATCTGAGTAGTGGAAAGCGGTATGAGCATGCGCAGTCGCTCTCTTCTGCAAAATATTGACGCAGCGCATATGTCGCCAGCCCAATGCTTCGCATTTTTCACCTGACTCATAAACTCCCGGAAAGATGTATCCGTGAAACGATTTTTTTTCAATTCTCTTGTGTTTTTTTTATAAAAAAAAATACGAACAAAACTTCAGACCGGTCTTTTTGCAATAAAAGCGCAATAATAATAATTAAAAAAAAAAAAAAATATTGCCTTACCAATTTTGCTGAGAGCGAGCGGGCCTCCCCAGCGCTTGATCGTCTCAATGGCGCCTCTGAGAACTTTATTGTCAGACACGTGTTGGATGGAGATTAAAACATTTACCATGTCTTTGGGGCTCACTGAAAATAAAGAAGTGGCAAATGTGCTATGCTATGACTTTTGTTTTTATCGCCACGATGAGTGCTGGAGGTCAATTTATTAATGGTCATTTTATTGCTCTCAAAGGCACATTCAACGAACGACTTTACTCGAAAATTATTTTAGATGCGGAGCATCTCTTGCTCGGGTCTATGTCCCGCGGCGTCGTAGTCCGCACTCGCACTACGCACGCGCAACTCTCCTTCCCTCTCTCCAACAGCTGCGCGTTACTCTCTCCGCTCTCTCTCTACCAGCTGCGTGCACTGCGCGTTCGTTCGCTTCTACTCACACCGCGCGCGCACGCGCAACTCTCTCCTCTAGTCTCCTCTCCTTCAAGTGTGAAAAAAAATAAACGGCGAGCGGCGAGCGTTCCAAGTTCCTCTGCCGCGAGCCGCGACGAAGGCTCGCGTAGGGGGTACGCTAGGGCAGTCGGTGGCGCCATCTCTCGACGTCAGCACGCAACTGACTCTTTCCTCGGAACCAACACGATGCTCCGCATCACCCCATGGTTCCCCTCGGGAAGATGGTGTTTTTCTTTTTTATGTTTTCTGTGGACGGAACTGACAATTAACGTGGCAACTACAGGCGGGGTCAGCGTACGAAACATTTTAGTGGCATGATTTTGAAGAAATATACTCACAGTTACTTTTTAA
The DNA here is from genome assembly GCA_037355805.1 of Ixodes ricinus. Taxonomy (NCBI): domain Eukaryota; kingdom Metazoa; phylum Arthropoda; class Arachnida; order Ixodida; family Ixodidae; genus Ixodes; species Ixodes ricinus. Next base: position 36,326 of record JAZHYW010004039.1, read on the forward strand.
AAGCATCATTTTTCAAAATATATGAACTTATCGTAAACCAAACGCATTTATTTATTTATGTCACACGTTTTCGATCCAAGTCAAAGATTTCTTTAGGAGTGGAATAAACAAAAGCACTTTCAAAAGTAAAAACTACTTAAAATAATATAACAACGGCAAACAAATCACACCCAAAAGCGCTGGAGAAATCTTAAAATTAACATTAAATCCAAAGAACGCAATAGGTTGATTATTTTTGTAATTTGCTGTAATATGTTTCGTACCTTGTCTCCAGAGATGCTGGATGATGTTGCGTGCTAAGTCGATTCCCGCTCGACGCTTGCTCTCCTCCGCCATCTCTGCCGTCTTGAGGTCAAAGAAGAGCAGATTCAGTTTTCTTCGAAACTTGGCGCCGGCTAAAGAGAAACTTACCATGAGAAACCTACGAGAGATGTAAGCGCAATACCCAGAGAGGCATGCTTGTTATTAATACTGACCCGCAAAACATACTGAAAATAAGGTAACACTCTACTTAATAATTATTAGATCATTACAGATAGATGCCGAACGCTCTTTCCCTTGATCACTTAAAGCCAGAATATATTGTCACGAATGACAAGTGATGAGGCAGCGAATGACTAGTAAACCGAACGTTTAATGGGGCGAACTTGTGCCCAAAAATAAAAGGAAAAACAAAGATAACAACAGAGCGTCGCCGGCGTCGAAGGCGGCGAAGCAGCAGAATCGAACGCTGAGGCGAAACTGCCCCTGGCTCGCTCGCGAAGCCCTTTATGTACACGCGTGAGCTTCTGGAATAATCGGCGCAGAAAGTTCGACGCGTAGAACATTCGCACCTCGAACAAGCACCAGGATTCTCGAATTTGCCGGAACACTAAAATGCAGGGATAGACAAAAGACACGTCGCTAACAGGAATCGAACCTTGGCTTTTCGCGTGGGAAGCAGGTACGATAACCGTTGGGCCACGCGCGCGCTGCCTACTTGGCCAGCTGCGCGCGCGGCAATATTAAAGCACCTCTGGACTGTCTTGACTTGGATGAATGAAGATTATATTGGATTAGCTTACTGTTTGTTTATTCATTTTAGCACACTTCTGTCAGCGGTGGTTAAGCACAAAATGTTAGTTTTTTTCACACAGAAAATATTTGCTTTGCAATTCTCAACCTCCGATATACTCAATAAAACTAAGAGTGATGAGAATTGTTTTAATACACAGAATAATTTATATAAATACTGAAGCTACTTTTCATATAATACTTTCACAACTGAATAATAATAATAATAATATTTATTTAGGCTCTTTACAGCCGCGACACCACAGAAAGGCCAGGGACCCGTACCTAGAGTCCTGCAGTGACGCAAATTACTAAGCTGATAATGGGGCAAATGCATAACAGATGGTAAAGTTGCATGACGATGAATACATTGGAGCTTGCGCTTGAAAATTAATAGATAAAGTAACGTTAAAATATAAAGTCAATAATGTAAACAGTGATGTCAGGACCCTAAGAGACTACTCGTCGCGATACCTGTCGACAAAGTGTTCGAATGTCCACAGGATCGGTGAGTATTGTGAAGGTCAGCTTGAGGTGCAGTGAGATCCAAATTTTGGCTCCACGTATTAAGCAAGTCTCTTGACGGCGTAGAGTTCTTGCAACAAGCGGCTGTAGCATTCCGGTATGGGAAATGAGGCAGGGGGCTCTTGGTGGCTTCATTAAAGTTCCCATGATATTATAGAAGAGACGGATAAAAGCTGTCTCTCGTCGGTGTGCCGGACTGCGCCATATCGCACCTTTGAGTAATGTCTGAAGCTGGACAGCGCAGATCGGGGGCACTTCTGTACAGCACACAGTCAGGCCTCCACTGAACATCCTTGAGAGATTCTTGAAGCAACTTCTCATAGAGACTCCACATAGGGGGCAAAACTCCATCTGTAGCAGTCTGCAGTCCGGTGTAAAGATGGTTAAATGCGCCTGGTGCCAATCTGCGCGCGATTGTTGTTATGAAGCCCAGTGTTCTGCGCGCCTTTTTTTATTGTACCTACGTGATTAGCAAAGCTTAGGCGGTTGTTAAAGCTTACTCCCAGAAGTTTGATGGAAAGAACTCACGTGAACGAAACAGTACCCTGGACGATGGGCTAATTAGGTAGGTTTTTGGCACCAGTGGTGACCGTGATCATAATGCTCTTCGTGACTTTAAGTTGTAGCAGGTGGTTCAGAGACCACTGATGGCACGTATTTAAGTCAACTTGAAGCTCCCATTGTGACCGTAATTGCCACGCCCTTCGTGATATTTAATGGTAGTAGGTGGTTCAGAGACCATTGGTGGCACGTATCTAGGTTTGCTTGAAGCTCCAATAATGATTGTGATCGTAACGCTCTTCGTGGCATTTAGTGGTAGTAGGTGGTTCAGAGACCACTGGTGGCAGGTATCTAGGTCGGCTTTAAACTCCAATAATGACCACGATCGTCACGCTCTTCGTGGCATTTAATGGTAGTAGGTGGTTCAGAGACTCACTAGTGGCACGTATCTAGGTCCGCTTAAAGCTCTAAGTACGAGCTCGAGGAGCTCAAAGACTTGATCAGGGTCAAATCGTCGGCTTACAGAATGCCGTAGAAGTCAGACTTTTAGTGATTCCATCGATGTAAATTGAGAATAGCGTGGGGCCAACTACACTGCCCTGAGGCACCTCCGAAAGAACGTTGCAGGATGACGATGTTGATCCGTGAAGCAGTACGCGCAGTGTTTTCCCAGTGACCAGACTGTGCAACCATAGTGTAAAGAGCCTTGGATACGTGCTTTACTGAGTTTCACGAAAAACAGGTGCTGATCCATCTGGTCGAATGCCTTTGCGAAGTCAAGTTGTACCAGCTCACATGACAACCGGTTGTCAAGGGACGTACTGACAGTGTGTACCACGACCCCCACTACTGTTTGACAGCTCCGTCCAGGATGAAACGCATGTTGTGCGTTGTAGAGCATTGTTTTCTGTGAAGTCGCAGAGTAAATGTTTATTTACAATACGCTGTGAGGTCTTGCAAACCACAGATGTAAAGGCGATTGGGCGGTAAGACTCTATGGGATCAGTGCGCGCTCCCCCGGCCTTGTAGATCCGGGTGACAACGACTTTTTTCTACGACGAAGGTACGGTGCCAGAATCAACAATCTGTTGAAACAACTGTGTTAGAACTGGTTGAAAGTTGTGACAAGAAAGCTTAAAGAGTGAACAATGTACAGCATCCGGGCAGGGGCTCTGGAAAGGTTGGAGCCTGGTGAGAGCATGTTTTAAGTCGTTTTCTGTCGTCATGATAGAGGACAAAGAATCGGTGCTAGTACTGGGGGGCGCAGTGAGAACATTCTCCACATGTGGTGAAGTAGTCAGAGAAGCACTGCGGCGAAACCAGATTGAGGCGAAATGCGCGCTGAAAACTTTAGCTATTTCGGTTGGTGAAATAATGGCTTGTTACGGGGAAAACAGGGGCCCACCGATGTTTTTCGCTGGTGTTTGACGTAGGCCAAAAAGCGTTCGAGTTGTCTTGTGACCAAGGTCGCGATGTCTGTTACATGCTAGCGGTGAGCTATATAGACTTGCTTCCTTTTATTTCCTTCTGTGGAGATTTGGCCTCCGCTTAGCAAGCCGAGATCTTCCGCTTGGCCTTCATAACGAGTTTTTATTTGTGCCCTGAGAGACGAATGATCTCTGTAGTAACCAAGCCAAAGTTTTTTGTTTTTTTTAATTTTCAGATGTGAACGGGTCTGGGGCACACATTCAATTTCGATGGCTGCCATAAAGTCAACCCAAGCCTCGTACAGCCCCTGCAATATGAAAGACCCATTCGCCTATTCAGGCTATGCGTTGGTGTTAAGCCCATACATAAAATCAAATCAAATCAAATCAGTTTGTTTTCACCTTGTACAAAGAAGATGAAGGAGCTGTAGGAAAAAGCTACAGCATGCAGCTTGGCGAGTTCACAGACCCTTAATATTGGCAGCTAAGCAGCATCGTACATGCTAGGGACATTTAATTTTGAGGGAAAAGAAAGAACAAAGGTAAATTTATTTTGTCGTACTAATAAATGTTGTCCTTGTCAAAGGGAATTCGGCAGATCCACCGTAAAATACATTCTCTAATGGGTCTTTCATATTGCAGGAGGGTGTGCATGTCGTCAATTGAAGGCTCATTCAAGACCATCGACCACGGGGTGAGATGCAAAAGGTTGTGCAGGTGTATATTATCTGTTTTGCTGCACAGGTGCACAAGACGAGTGGAATGTCCATAAGATGGGATGGATGTGTAAGTCTAAGAATATGACATTATGGTCGTAGTTTGGGAGATTTTTATGACTTCACAATCCACAACTAGAGAACAATTCTGGACAACGGCGAGGTCAATGTGCGACATCGTACCGGGCTTTATCCATACTTGGGTGAAGCCAGAATATTTGACAATCTAAAGCAGGCATTCGGGAGCTTTGTCCAAAGCCACGTAGAAGACTGGTTCGGTCCATGAAACATGCGCATTAAAATCACCCATGATGTAGACATTGGTGTACGACACGCGGCTATTTGATAGAATGTCGAGAAATCTGTTTACGGACTCATAAGGTGCTTTGCGTGTCTCTGGGAGACAGTAGACGGAAGACAGGAAACGGTCCTGCCCGTTTATGATCACAACGAAGACTGCTTCGAGAAAGGCATCCTCAAGGTCACTTCGTCGACGACACGGGAGACGAGCGGGAACCAGCATCATGACTCCGCTCCTACGGAAACCAGGGCGATCAGGGTGAAAAATATGAAATCGCTCCGCGTCCGGAATTTGCTCATCTTTTGTTTTTAAGTTTAACCATGTATAGCACAGTCAGAACACAGTGTTAGGGGGTGCGTCATCTAGGGCACCAAAGTCTGGTATTTTGTTTCTGATCGAACGGATGTTTGCGGACCAAATGTTCAGATTGCGCGTGCGCTTCAACCTGGATGTTCGTATCGTGGACTGTGAAGGGACGGCGGAGAGCACCCGGTTGGGAGGTAGGAGGGTAGGTGTCAGGAAGATAGATTCATCGAAGGGTTGGAGCTGGCATGCACAGCAGTACACTCTTCGTCAGACGCAGAGAGGCGGCAATAGGCTGGAAGTGAGAGGAGTTCGTACTTGCGTTGCACCCAAATATCACACTTGTTACACTGTAGTGCTGCTGCCACACTTGTCACACTTTAGTGCTGAGTTCTAATGACATGGCACAAGCGTTTGGATACCCTCCTCAGAGAAGGTTGCCGCCTGAGTTATTCTATCTCGTGTCAACTAGACACGCGATGAAACTAGAATATTTGCTTAGAATTTTATATTTAATTGTTCTGGCAAGTCCGAGATGTCACCAAGAGGAAGCGCGCTTGCACGCGCACCGGTGATACGGCCTCCCATTAGCCTCGCCTTTCTCGACCGCCTTTGCGCGATATGTTAAAAGTCGATCGGAACAGCACCTTTTTTTATCATATCGTTAGATCGCTATCGGGGGTCAATAACTATCTTCTCAAGCGCCCTGTTATCCGAAACAGAAGCAAACTTTATTATCTTTGTGCAGCATGTTGGTGAGTCGTACCCTACGGTGGCGCGCTGGGTTTCCCCGGCTGACGAAAGAAGAATGCGGTCGAGTGAGGATTGGTCACGACTCACGAGTACAGTCTGCGCTCTGAGTGGCCTTGGCTACAATCAGTGCTTGTGTGCACGCTTGGGTTGGGGTTCGAGTTCCGTAACCGAAAAAACAAATATCCCCGGGATTCAATTATAAATTTAGAGCAGCACGGCGCCTTTTGCATTGAACCCCCAACGCACAGAGCTGTGACAAACATCGCTTTCGTATAATTCGCACCCGCATTGTGATCAATTCTTTTGTATTGAAAGTTGGGGAGGTTAACTCCGCTCTAATTTTTCCGGGTTGTCTTTTAAGAAGGGTGTTGTATGTCAAAAGGGAAAAAAAGTATATTCTGAATCTGATTAGTTATCATCTAGGTATTATAAAAATATTAGGGAAAATAAGAAAATCGCTTCGTGGTCCCACTAAAAAACCCAGAGGCTATTTGTTTGACACGTAGACCCTCCATTCTTGACGGACAAGCTTATTTTATCACTGTTGGCACAAATGCAAATTCTTTAGAACAAGTTATCGGACGGCTTCTCGGGTTTTCGTTTAAAAGAAATTATATACGGTTACTGATCTGCGTTGTAACTTTTAAGAGGCGGCAGGCATTACATTGACGTGTGGTTTGACTCTAATGTTTAATGCAATTAAATGCAAAGGTGCAAGCGAGCTGGACAAGAATAATGAAAATAATCCCTGGAGAAGGGGGACAAGAGGGACAAAGGACAAACACAACCGAAAAACGCGACCGAAAAAATCCAGGCGGATTTTTCGCACACCAATTACCTAGCTGTGTTTGGAGATTTGTGTTTGTCCTTTGTCCCTCTTGTTCTACTTCTCCAGGGATTATTTGCGTCATGGTTTGAATCCTTTCTTTTTTGTTCTGGGAAGGCCTTTACATTGATGTCAGATTCCAAGTTGTTCTGGGGCACTAAATAAGCAAAGAATTATCAGCGATACCATTACTATTCTCAAGATGCTATCATACGCGCATCTGGCTGTCGCATGTGACCTCTCAATTAGAAAACAAAAAAACAGACAAAAGGAAGGTACACTGCTTACGAATGCTGGTCACGTGCCGGATGTATTCCAGATAGTCGTCAATGTTTTCTCGTTCTTTGCAACGCCGGAGACAGTCGCAAGGAAATCCGTGAAATGTTTCGAGGACGGTGCCGTTGGGGGCGAAGTTAACGTCGGCCTCCAGAGCGTTCGCACCTCGAGTTAGAAAGCGATCAACTTCGTGAATGGAGTTCACCATGTGGCCAATGATGAAGAAAGGCCGCTTCTTCGCGCAGTTAGCTGCCTGCAAGAGCATGGTGTGTTGCTACGGTGTGCTTCGCTAGAGGCATGGACTTACATGTGAGGTGTGGATTTAGCATTGTTGTTCTCACGCACGCACGCAAAACTAACATTTATTTTGTAAGCAAGAACTCTTGACTGGCTTGGACCTTATATTTATTATGATCTCCCACACTCATCGCTTTAAATAAGTTTGCTATTCCAGCGTAGTTAGTTTGAGCTCATTACAAGATTAAAATCAAGAAATATAAATTAAAATACTCTCGTGTGCCGCCAATTACGTTTTGCTATTTTCAGCCTAGACCTTTAACTTTGTACTCCGGAGGTGCTAGCCTCAGTGTGCAGCGAAAACAAGATTTCAGAATGCGTCTAACGCGTGAACTATAAGACAAAAAGCTTACCAACGGGAACAGTAGCAAGAACCATAAGAGGCTATGCAAGAACACGTATAGTTGGAGAGAGCTATTACTTGTCATGTCGGCCCTGGAATGTCAGCTGAAAGAAAATGCGTAATTTTAAATGCATGTAATGAATTACGCAGAATAATTACATTAAGTTGCATGCATTGAAAGAACGAGATCTTTTTATTGAAAATAGCATTCTCGGGTGGAATTAGATACCACAACATAACATAACAAACGTTGTAGAAGTTTAGAGTGATAATGCCGTTTCATATTTATTCAAAACGAATAAAAAGCAAGTAGTGTCTTCGATCGCAGGCGATTTCGTGGTGAATATGATCTGAAACACGATCTTTTATATCTAGTTAACCACAATTAGCTTGTATTTCAGAAATGATATTCTGTGGAAAATTATATTATAGCTCGCCTTAAATTTTTTCCAGCTTCAATTAAAGCCGAAGTGACTGAAATGAAAACATATTTTATCAGTGTTTTCAAAATATGCACGCGCCTACATAGCCATAATATGTTATACTTCCAAATCGGGTAGCCTACCGTACAGAAGATTTTGATGCATGAATCTCAGGGCCCGTTCACACGACTTGCAACTTCTTAGGACCGAGTGCCTTGAAACCTCTTAAAATCTCTTACGACGAAAGAAAACACTGGCGCCATCTATCGGGTAGCAGTGGAAGACTTGGCGGTCCCGTATATTTTCTATTTCTTATCATCCTTTTTTCTTGGCTTGAAAAATTTTTGTCTATGTTATAAACGATCATTTCTCATAATACGCACACTCGGCCTCGAAAATAGCGGGAAACATTTCGCTCTAGAGAAATGCAGTTCGAGTGTCACTGCATAGATGGCGCCAGAGTGCCATTGTGTTCTCGCGTTGTAAGAGATTTTGAAGCTTTTGAAACACTCAGTTCTAAAGAGTCTCAGTCAAGTGTCTGAACGGACCTTCACGTTAAATAAAATAATTTTTGTCACACAAATATTTGCTTACTTTATGCACTTTAACGACGAGGTATAATTCTACTCGCTCTTTTCCGGTTACAAAAATTTTAAATTTTAAGTCTCTTACATAGAGGTTAATCAATAAAGTAACCATTATGAATTTTAAAAAATATATATATATTAGAGTGCATTATACCTTCTCGTTCACGACGTAATGTGGGTATCGAGTTGTAAATTATGATTCGTTATGGGTTAATGAGGCTAATTATATTGTTAACTGGCAGAGTTCCTGATTTAAGCACTTACCTGTATCGAGAATCACTTTGACAATACACTAAGTGATTCACTATATTAACAAACAAAATATTTAGCGAAATAAAAAAAGCGCACGAATATTCACATTGTTGTTTTTGAAGGTTTTACACATCGAACAGCTCAGAACTTGACTAGAGCCAAGACAAGCCTACGCACCTTACTTGAGGGATGCACACTGTGTATATATAAAACGCGTTCCCACATGTGGACCATATTGCTAGTACCCTTTGTTCCTAAAGGTTAAACTGACATATAATCAATCATGCATGCTCTAAAAATATAAGCCAGGCAACGGCAGTTCCAGCTACTCGTCATTTTTGAACCTAAAACGTTTTCTGAAAAACGACCCTCGCAAATTGTATGCGTTGCTATGCACTCCTTTCTGGACCTTTATTTTGAATTCCCACCAAATACTGTAGATAGACCGAACATCAAAGTGATACATTAGATGTTGGATACATTTAATATAATACAGCATCTAAATCATACATTTAGCTCCAATAGTGTGGGTGTGTTGACAAAGCTGAGGTGTCTGGCCTAATTTTATTACGTTCGTTTTGTTTTATAACACAGAGATCCGTCTGCATGAAATGTCGCATTCATGAAATTAATTTAAATTATTTAATTAGACACCTCTGCCTTGACTCGAGACCTTCTACCGAGAAATCAATGTTCCCAGCGATTCATTTGTTATACGTTTTGCGAATTGTTAGCCCAGACATATATAGTCGTCGATGTTTTCGATTTTTCTCACAACACTCATCATTCAATAAAACCTACCGGCAAACGTTTCCCGTGTTGTGTAATACAATTTACGGCATGAACATGAACTTTCTGTGCCCGAAGCAAACTTGCTAACAGTAAATCTCAAAGCGCAAATATTAAGTAGGGGCTAGTTGCAGCTCCCAATGTAGTTAAGCAATGCGAATGTTCACCCGAAACAAAGCAAAATGTTTATCACAATCGAGCAGATCATCTACACACTCACATTTTACTCCGATCACACCGGTAGCTTTAAAACTAAGTGTTAATAATAGGACTTTTTACTAAGTATCCCAAATCGCAGTACCGTTGAGCCACTCAACTGCAACGTGCAAGCTCATAATAATATGAAAATAACTCAGAATAAACTTATGTTACTAGTGAAATATCACGTTAAGTTAGATCGTTGGGTCAATAAACTTCTCTTCTTTTAGCACCCATGTCTACCATTGTGTTCATGTGTATTCTCGGTCTAATATGTTTGCGAAATAACAACAATGAATATATTAAATTGTTTTGTTATTTGACAATGTTTATTTACAGTTGTTCAATTACACAAACGGTGGTCACGTCAATGATCTACGAATCGAGGCTCGCAAATGTGCCACAAACACACAACCGGCGTGGGTGTGGGAACAACTGGCACTACAATGTGGAAAGAACAAAGAAACGGCCCTTTCACTACATGCTAGCGTAAAAATGACAATCACTACACGTATTTCACTTCACTTTCAATAAATCGCGAGATGAGTAAATACGTGCCACACAAATTATGCATTCTTACTACCAGTAACAGGCTCTGAAAAAATGGACGGAAGAATCACACCTACACTGTGGAAATAAATAAATAAATATACATAGACACTTTCAACGAAACACATTTAAACTCATAAGCGTATTCCTCGTCTCTAACTGTACACTATAAGGCGCCAACTAGAACCACCCTAAATTCTGAAACATTTAGTATGTGTTTTAAATGACCCCTGGTGAAGTGACATTGATGTCGTAGTCTGTTAACTCTTATTTTACAATTGAAGGTCAGTACGTCTTTGAGGACTGTGAGCAATAGAAAATGTACTGAAGGAGGAGTTAATACCGACTCCTTTAACGAAAACTAAATCACTAAAGCAACGGGAACAAAATGCACCTGTAATCTTTTTTAATTTAAAAGGAGAAAATAAATTATGAATGAAAACACAAAATATTAAAAATGAGCCAGTTATTTCTACTGCGCACGCTCATGGTCCTTTAGTGAAGAATGTCAATACTTGCTCATAGATCTGACAAATCTTTTGAGCTATTTGCTGTATTGTAGTTAACCAAGTCATTATCATCTAAAAGATCACCAATATATTTCATCCCAAAGTGTCTTGGTAATTGGAAGTTATTTTATAAACATGTTAGTAACGACATCTACAAATGTTCAATATTTCTAAACAAGAATTAGCATTGATCATAAACTTTGTGACATGCATGTATTGACAGAAATATAAATAACATGATAAAGGGTATAAAATGAAACGAATAAAAAAGCTGGCGGATATCGAGGAAGTGTTCTTTAACTTCTGCTTACGTTTTACTAAGGTGAACGCTTTTACACTCTGCTTTTTATAGGTAATCACTATGGTAGTTATGTATATAAAATTTCTGGCTCTGTTATATACAATTTGCTAGACCCTAACATTGAAAATGCATTTTAAACATTATTACGCGGAGGACAAATTGCTTTTCATAAAACAATTTCTCGAAACCTAGTTGCTTAATTTTAATTGGCTGCAAACAAGGATAGGCAAGCTACCATATTTCCTCCATTAGAACTTGTTCTTTTAGTAAAATTAATTGCGAAACGCATAGAACCAATCTTACCAATATATAGAAAAAGTATTTTTGATGACGAGGCACTGATGACTTTCACAGGAAAACGCTAGGTGTGCTGGGTTGTAAGTTAAAGACAAGGATGTGCCAAGAGCATTTTTGCAGTGCAGATAAGAATTTTGTCCAAAAATTTGCCAGTCAAAGTATTCGTAATTGCATTGGTGTTCAATTTAAAGTTGGTCTATTAACATATGACGTGGGTCTTCGCCCCTAGGAGCTAATTTAACAGTGATGAAACAATTATCTAAACTCCTTGCGTTGCTAAGCTGATTGGCTTGTAACTAGTGTGTCTTTGTGGGAAAACACGCATGGGAAATATTTCCATTTACTACGTGGACTCTGTTTCGGTAAACACATTCTACTTGATAACCAGTGGAATATATTTGCGAAAACGAGAATGTACACGTGCATTTCACCACGTTCCTCTTGTGCAAGGGCAGCAGAGAAGTGCGATATAGTTCTTCAAATAATTTAGTAGTCATAACACCTTGCTAAGCCATTTGTGTGCATCGTCACCCACGACTTTCATTAGCTCGAACATTTTCATTCTAACGTATCCAATCAGCAATCTAAAATGGCTGGCGAAATCGCCACACTAGAAAGGTAAAATTATCTCATGAACCTGCCCGCTGCATTTAAAGAAATAAAGCCGCAAAAAGAAGACTACGCAACCATGATCTATGTGCAGATAGTTCCTAATACACAGCTGAATAATCATCTCTCTCGACCGAGAGCATTCAGAAAGGCTTTGACCTACGAGGATCCAAAATTATTGTTTTCGTCCGAACAACACTTTCTAGTTCCATCGGCGTTTCTACTGCTGTGATGACGGTTCCTGCTTCGATACTTGACGTTTCCTTCCAGGCGGCCTAGTAATGGTAGAAGTCTATGTCAGCGAATCTTGTTGTTAAGCCAATGGTAGTAAGTCTCTTCAGCCACTTCTCGAGGGCTCATAGGAGGCTCGTCGTAATCTCTAGAGCTGCGACTCCTGAAAAGCTTTCCAGAGAACCTAGAGACGAGGTAAGCCCAGAATTGCTGAATGACCTCGGAGAAGTCGCCCAAGGCGTTCATGACGGGGCTTCCTGGGGTTCCCGGCACCTGGACTTCGACCTTGACCTTCTTCCACGGCGTGTCTTGAGGATTGGCCAGCTTCACCGCTCTGCGAAAGGGTCCCTCCATGATGATCGTCGACACTCGCTCCGGATAGTTTGTGATGATGCCATCCACACCCATTCTGAAAGAACAGAAGTCGATGAGCGTGTTGGCTAACCAGATAAACATAGCTCCGCGTTTCTGAGCAAAAACAGTAGCGCAGCACTGTCAGCATGCCTATACAGTATTGCGGTTTGTTCGATGCACAGGAAAGTTTATCGGTATGATTGCCAAAATTATCTCTGTGTTGGAGTGCTGACACATCCATGGGCGCACCAGGCAAATATAGTTATGGTCGGTAACAAGAATTCAGTATATGCTCGCGCTGAAGGCTATCAAAGGCAGAAAGCTCACGCTGGAGTTGTGCATCTACTGATTTCTATATCTGTCACTGACAGCAGCATTGTATTAAATCCCTCACGTCTCGAGTCTTACCGAATCGAGCTGCGGATGCGCCGAACTCAAGTCGATGGTCCAGTGATACACCTTGTCAGCGTAACTTCTGTCAGTCCTCGAGTCTCTGTAGCGAAGGGCCTCCTTGAGTCGGTTGGCAGGCCGGAACAGGCTCAGGCAGTTGGACACACCGTCCCCCTGCCAGCGGTTGTGGTCGATGCCCAAATCCCCGTACATCTTGGAGATCTCGTCCAATGGATCGTTCAGGCCCACATCAAAACCTGCACGTGACGTTCGTTAGAATTTGTCATTGAGGCGTAGGTTGTAATCATACTTGTACTTAAAGAGTTACAAGTAACTAATTACTTGTAATCATGATAGTTTATGATAACATTTTAACGGTTCAATTACTTTTATTTTTGTGGGGTAACGTTCGCTGTAATTCAATTACTATATTTTTGTACTAGTTATCAATTATATGTTTCCGAAAAAGCTAAAATTATTTAGCTGAGTTATTTTTTTAAGTAAAACATTGCTCTGACTGTCCGTGCGTCACTCGTCTATGTTGCACTGACGTTGGACACTTTTGTTTTACCCCTAAACAACTAAAAATCAAGATACCAGATGGATTAGAATGTCAACGCGCTCAGCGTCGTTTTGACTGTCGAGCTGTCGAGAGCGCCTGGCAACAGTGAAGCGCTTCGCTTCCTAGAGGACTCGGAAGTGTCAGTCGATGCACTGCGCAACCACGAACTCGCACGCAAACAGTTTGTGCGCTGCAACACCGCTCTTCCCTCGAGCGCATCCGCCGAGAACGTCCTCAGCATCGCGGTAGATATCTTCACCAGGAAACGTGGGAAGATGACCCACGAGACTTTCAAACGACACCTGCTTTTGAAGCTTAACAAGGTATGAATGACAAAAAGAAACAAAATGTAACCATTTTGAACATATGTATGACTGACGAACAAGAGGGACCATTAGGACAAACACAAAACTCCAAACACAGCTAAGTGACTGGTGCGCGACCGAAAAAATCCGCCTGGTCCGGGTATCGAACCCGGACCTCTCCGTTTCCAGTGGAGCGCTCTACCAACTGAGCTAACCAGGGGTTTGACGTCAGTAGAGCAAACAGTTTTTATCAGCTGCCACCAGCCTAACACTAACAAGGGTGAAAGGCTTGCATTTTAAGGTTATAATTATAATGCAATTAAACGCAAATGTGCAAGCGAGCTGGACAAGAATGACGAAAATCGCCGTTCTTGTCCAGCTCGCTTGCACCTTTGCATTTAATTGCATTACAAATATGTATGAATTTTTATTTTGTAATAAAAAGTTAAAAAAGTGATAAGTAATCAATTACTTTCTGGTAATTTTTCAGTTACTTTAGTAATCGATCACTGCAATCAGTTTCATTTTTCAATAAAGTGATTCTAATTGAAATCGGTTACTTTTTTCAGTAGCGCGTACAAGACTGGTTATAATATACACATCTGCGCTTGAGAGATTCAACCCATTTTTAAGCGATTATAAAGCGATTATATTTCTAATCAACCTTCAGGCCTCTTTTAGGGTATGTTTCTGGCCTTTCATTTTCCCCGCCAAATTTACCGAGGAAAATGACGTCACGACTTGATGTCACGTGACCTACACAAAAGTTAAATTTTCCCGCTAGATTCAGCGGGAACATTAACGTCACGTGGCTTCAAGCAATCCCGTTTTCCCGCTAAATTTAGCGGAGAAGATGCTGTTGCATGCTTTGATGTCACGTGACAAACAAAAATTCAGTTTTCCTACTTGATTTAGCAGAAGAACTGACGTCACATGATTCCAACACCAATTCAGTTTACCCGCTAAATTTAGCGGGAAAATTGGCACGAGATCCGGCCTCGGCTCTTTCCGTTATGTCTGCAGCTAATCGCTTAATTAGACAACAACATGGTTGGTTCTGACCAAACTTTTAAAATAATGTTCTATGCGCAAAAAAAAATACGTAAAGTTTATTTCATAAAACGCGAGGGCGAGCGGTATGTCTGCAGGACATCGAGAGTACCTTAAAGGGCAACTCCGCTCAATTCCGAAAAATTTAGGCTTAGATGTGATTCCATTTCACAAAGCCCTACTAAACAGCTCTACGTCTTCGAATTCGCGAAATGTGAAATATTATTTGTGTAATCTTAATTTAAACATCAGCTGATACCGAAACCGAAACTTCGGTTGCGTCAGGCAACATTGGCCTCGTGTTGTCAGAGTCATGGCCACGTCACGTCGAACCACGTGGTCTTATGCCGTTCGTGGGGGCGAGGAACAGGACACGCGACGCGGGCAGGTCGCTTCGGATGGCGTGGACGGTGATGGCCCGGGGAGAGGGGGAAGGGAGAAGACGAAAGAGGAGAGGGGGAGCGGAGAAACAGACCGAGAAGCGCGCAGGGCAGCGCAAACTAGCGCATCCGCGTTACGGTGATCACGTGGACGCCCTTGAGCCAACACCGGGAAGAGAAACTCATGACGTCATCGTTCTATTTCGCTCTGAGAAGTAAAAACAAACAAAACGAGAGAATGACGTAGTCATGCCTTTGGCGTAGTGGGTCAACGTTGGCCGCTCCAACTCCGTCGCATTGACTGCGCTGACGATTGCGCCTCACGCCGCACGCTAGAGTTGGCAGATTTCGGCGACTTGGCTCATTTGAAAGTTTGCTGGCCAGTTTATTAAATATATAGACGGAATTAGATCGTAATATTTGGCATGGGGTCTTCCTATATGATACTGAAGAGGGCTGCATAGTTTTCTAAATATCAAAAATGAAGCGGAGTTGCCCTTTAAGAATATATCTTACCCAATTTGATATGGAAGTCGAAATACAATAAAATGTGCCAAGTGCACTCCCTGCTGTGCGCGCCAAAACGGTTTAAGATATATTCATGATATTTTGATGCCTAGAAACACCAATCTTAATGCCATGTGATGCAATGACCCGTGGACCAAAAGTGCGAGGAATGCAATTAACAGGGTCGTTTTAAAAATAAGAGTTTCTTTGGCAGGCAAACTGGTGGTACATGACCATACTAAAAAGAGCTGCGAATTTTTCGGCATATCCCAAAGGTGCTCGAATTGTCTCGCATTTACAGGTCCTCTGTGAGCTGCAGCTTTTGGGACACCCACACAAGGATAGTAAAGGACACGGTGGAAGTGTTCTGGGGACATATGAAGACATTTATTTATACTCCTCGCACTCTTTTCGTCTCCTCGCTGGAGCCTCTTTCCCCCTTCACCACTTTTCACTGGCTCGAGCTACGTTGTACGGAATGACAACCATCGGGAAAGCGCGACGTGCTGACCATATAAATGCCACTTATTTAAGCCTTGGGGGCGACCGACACACGGAGAAAACAAACACAACGACATATACGCCCCTTGATACAGCGTTTTGTCGGTTCTTCGTGTATCTGTCATTTCTGTGTTTTTCAGTTCAGCATGATCAGGGTATTTTGATATGATAATTTAGAACTGTGTCGAGGTTTTTTTTTAATTTTGGTAAATTAAGATGTTTGTGTGCGTCAAGTATACTAAAAACATTAAGCCAGTCCCGTCTAAGATGTAGACAAAAGAATGTGTTCATTCCGACAACGATCATTTCGGGGTAATGTTTACGCACTAAACATACAGACCACCTATGCTTTCTAGCCAACTCGCCAGCTAAATACTATATTTTAGGTTTCTGTATTTGAAAGATACTTATGCCCAAATAAATACAACCCCCCCCCTTACCCTTAAATAGAGCTTGTGGAATTTTACACAAATGGAACTCAACTAATGGTTCTCTTTGATCCCCTACAAGGCATAGAATACCATGTCTGTAACACCTTTTTTTTTTGTACGTTATCGTTTAGGTTGTTGCTAGCACCCTCGAATGAAAAGTTCTAAAGCTCGAAGCAACAATTTTATATAATGTGCTTAGATGCATCAACTTTAGAAGATAAGTGAATTGGTCCTCACCTATTTTTTCGGCGAGTTCAGGGTCGCCGTGCTTCATAATGGTTTCCACGGCGCCTTTGAATACTTCCTTGTCGGAAACGTGTCCAATCGACAAGAGCACGTTGACGGTTTTGTTGACGTCGACTGGAATAAAATATAAAGTACGATAAGCACACATCCCTTCTCTATAGAATATGAATGTCATTTCCCTAGCGAAAAAGCCATTTGTATGAAAAATGTCTTGTGTCCAATAAACCCGTATGAATCATACAAGATATACAAGAACATATAAGAACTATATAAGATATATAAAAACATATATGAACCATATAAGAAACTTCTCGCAAGATTTTTATATGGTTCTCATATGTTATTATATATCTTATATAATTCTAAATGGTTCTTATATGTTCTTATATATCTTGTATGATTGATATGTGTTTATTCGACATATAAATTTTTCATACAAATGAAATTTTCAATAGGGGCCACAGGATAATCTTAGGTTCAATTGATCACTTTCGCATGGTGGTGGCATGGTGGCTTAAACATTGCCGCTTCAACGCGAATATATGTATAAATATTTGCCTATAATTTGCACCAATGTACTTACTTTTTTACCACTTTTTGTAAAAAAAAGTAGTATAGCGATTATAAGTTTTCGTCCCGCTTTTGTGGAAAAAGTTCAGCCAAAGCTCACAGAACTATGCCATTTTAAAGGGTAAAACAGGCTTATTGGTTAAATTAGGAAGAAGCAGGAGCAACGCGAGTATTGTTTTTTTAGTTAGTATAATACTCGATCTTGAGCCCAATACCCGTATACGGCACAAAAAATATATGTAGTCACAAAATACACGGAATCAAAAGATAACCTCGTCTGTGGCATTGGGCAAAAATGCCAGCGTGGAAGGTACATTTTGCAGAGCTGTAAGTTTAAGGAAACAAAATGATGCAACATGTTTTTCATGAATTAACACAGGAGTATGGTGGAAAACTACCACTATAACTTTCAGGAAAATCGAATTTTTCTTTCTTTTATTTCCCCTTGAAATTTCTTTACTTTGTAATTCAAAGCAAGGATATAAAAATTTCCATCTTTGTGATAAAGCAATGATTTTACTATCATTTGAAGTATTGCATTAATAACAACATATATCAAAATATTGTAGCTAATCAATTTTTGTAGATACGGTTCAGAAATATTGTTACAAAACGTCGAAGGAGCCATGTTTGCGCATTTTTTACGCGAAATATACGACCTCCACACTGATATACATATATCACTCAATAGTTCTCATGATCTATTATAAGTGCCAAATATTTGAAATTTTTTATATTTGTAGTTTGCGTAGCAGGTGTCACCAAACATGACATGAACAAAAACTTCAAGAATCGAATATGCCGTTTTTGCGCACTCTAAATGTTTTTCTTTCTGAATAATATAATTTTGGCACAATCGTTTTTCATTATGTTTCCTGCACATGTCGAGAAGTAGTATACGAAAAAATTAACAAAAACAAAAAATACATCCGAACTGCCGTGCTTGATCTGCTTTGAAACCACTCCCTTGTTTTAAACAGCACCTAAAACCCCCACCGGCGAGATATAAAAACACAATTTTTCTTTATTTTTGTTATGAGAAATATTTTTAATATACTATAATTTAAAACCTGAGGATTTATAGTTTTATGTTTCCTGCCCGCTTCAGATGGTGCACTTTCTCCCAGCAACTTGACGTCGCAACACCAGAAACACGGGCCGCCAACGTTCACACACAGCAACCGAATTGCTACGATTTGCCATCGTCATGATTAAATTTTATTTTGCACTATTTATACACTCAGTTATGCCTTATAAGCGCGATTTTGTATCTTTAAAAATAGTTCAGAATACTAAATCGCCTTTCTTAAATGGTTTATTCTCAACAACGATCCATTTCAAACCCGAACCAAGTCTTTTGTTGTCATCATCACCGCCACAGGGTTGTCACGCGAAAATATCGCGTCTCTGATTGGCTGCTGCCGCTTCAAACGTATGCCGAGTTTTCCGAGTTGCTCGTCCGTTTAGAACCGAACACGATCCGAGCAATTCGTATCGCGGCACCATGATCAAGGGAAAGCTAGGGAACAACACTACAGCAACACGGTCTAGATCCGGCCTAATACCAGCTCGCCTGCATACTTTGCTTCTTCCAATAAATCCATCCCCTGAAAAATATAAAAATATAAACTCTTGTGCTTAACTATAGGAGGACTATAAGACAGAAATAAGAAAATGTCCAACTACACGTTCTACATGCCATTAAACATTTTACTATGCGGATGAGGGTCGAACATGTTTTTCCTTCGGTGCATAATTTTGGAATCATTACACAGGGTTGTACTCGCTTTTTAAAAGGTGTTGTAAGAGCATATAAAAACAATGAAAGATTATATAAGACGCGATAAGAAACTTCTCAAATGGATCTTATATGGTCCTTTGAGGTTCTTATATGCTCTTATATGATCGTATTTGATCATATGCACTTATTGAACCCAGAAATAGTTTATATAAATAATATTTTTATCTAGGGTTGTGCCTAGACATAGCCGTTACATTTCATTAAACGTATGTTTAAATGAAGAGGCTAAGGATTAAAATTAGATTCCAGGTCTATAAATCGACGAAAATAACTTTCAGTAATGAAAAGTCTGAGTAAAAAAGAAACAAACATCAGGTGTGTAAATAACCGTGCAACGTGTTTGTCATAATCACGAAAAACCCCAAACTTGGAATAAAATAAGGGATATCTTAAAAATGAAAACTCGTGTCTGTCATGACTATATTGCAGTATACGAAATCCCGATGCATTAAACTGTTTGACACGCATCGCGTCATAAAAAACCCCATAGCCAGTAACGTCTAAAACACTTCGGCGGCCAAGAATCAAGCTTAGATATCAACATTTTCTTCTTGTTTTTATAATAGCGTAAGACAAACGCCACTGTACTTCTAGACCTGACTGTAGTAACAAATAAACGAGCCGAGGACTCAACTGTATTATTCGGTGCTGAACGCGAAATGCCTCTCCAAAGGAGACATCAGGTTGTTCCATGTGTTCATTTTTTCCAGCTTACCATTGTACCACAGGTGGTCCAGGAGCTTTTTAGCGATGTCTTTTCCCGCTTTCACTTTGCTGTCAGGAGGAAGGTCGGTAACTTTCAAGTCCAGGAATAACAAAGCCACGTGGTCCTTGTACTTGGCATCGCCTGCGAAAAAGTGCAGTGTTGTTCGTTATGGATTCTCGCACAAACTGATCATCTAATAAAGTAACAGCAAATGAGAATTATTAAAACCTATGAGCGGGCGTACTAGCCCAAATTCTATTATATAATTTAATGCAATTAGCATTAGCTCTGGCGATTAGCTGTTTTTTTTTTTGCATTTGATCGTTCGCATTAGTAGCCCTCCATTTGTTTCCGTGCAAGAGGAAGAAAACAAAGATTCTGTGTGTCTACTTTGTGAATTCAATCCTATGAACGTGTTCAGAAAACAAATGGGAATATATAGTATCACATAAGAACACGACTTGTCTAACGCATATAGGTTTTGAGATGTTTGCTGGACAAATCCTAAGGATTTAGTTTTAATAGCGCTATGCATTAAAAGTTCAAGCAGCCACATTGACCAGCCCTAGTGAAATACGGCATACATTTGCCTCGGCGATTCTTAGCCACAGGCAGTATTGGAGCATCAGAGTTTTCCAATGTCACGTAGCTATGCTGTGCTACTATGTCGTTATCTTTTTATGAGCAAAACATTGGCCGTTTATTGCCGAATAGATATATATACATATGGTTGCTGTTTAAAATAATTATCTCGTTGAAGGTCTCCATATCTATTAACAGTGCTTTTACATTAAATGAAAATAGAGTCACTTCTGTGACGGGGGGGGGGGGGGAAGGGCTTTTATACCAGCCGCTTAAACTGATCATATCAAAATCTCAAAATTGTTCTCACTGGTACTGGTGACCTTGCGGATGTACTCCAAGTAGTCCACAATGTTCTCGCGCTGGAAGCAGTTCCTGAAGCAATCGCAGGGACTGCCATGGAACGTCTGCTTGGCCGTTCCGTCGCTGCTGAACGTCACGTCGGCCTCGATGGCGTTGGCCCCGAGCCTGAGGTACTGGTCCACCTCCTTGATGGAATTCACCATGTGGGCGATGTTGAAGAACGGACGCTCGAGTTGATCCCACGACTGCGTTCCACTGGCAGCGTGGAGTATTGACTGCGTAAAAAGTATTATACAGGTTAACTAGTTAAGGAGAAAGTCGGGTGTTGATTGGGTTCAAGACGTTAGGTGCAGAGTACGCGGACTCAATTCATTAACGCAGCAGATTATAACATAATAAGCAATTCTAACATCAGGGAATACGAAATGGCTCTACATCTTTTAAGTTCAGTCGTATCGGTTTGTTCGGTTTATTTTTAAAAAAATCTTGATATTCTTTACTCAAAAAAACAAAAGCAAAGTTTCCAAAAGTCAGACATGATTAATCAAATCAAGTTACATTTCCATACATTGTACTATTTGTTTAGGACTTTGACATGGCTTTTAGGTTGTGTGTTTTTTGCCAGTAAGAAGTTTCCGGTAAATTATATATTTTGCTTTACAAGAAAAGCATTTGCGAGAATTATTTTTACATATGAAATGCGTTAAACTGCAAGGTGTTTGCTTCGCATTAACATTGTTATTGTGACTTACAGATTGTGACTAACTTATAGATTAGGAAGGCCAATTTGTACAAACGCGTAATTAAGGAGTATGGGTAAAACATTATTTTCATAGCAACACTCGAATGAAGGCTGATTTGTAAAACTAACCCAAAATTGTCTCACATTAAAGTTTCAAAAACACTTTCCGACTGGAGTGTACGAAACACCTGTAACGTGTAATCTAACCCGGTTCAACCTTTAACACCCCGATTTGGCGGGAAGGCATGTCGACTAGAAGTAATTTTGGATGCGAGCGTGACCAACAGCTAAGGCTGCCGTCGAACTGGTGCAAAGCTAATAATAATGATACTTGTGTGTTTATATAGCCGAAAGTTAGTCAACCTCAATGGGCGGCTGCTATCTCACTTGTAAATGAGAAATTTGGCCAGTGCAGAACAACCGCTATCATGGGATCTTTAATGTGCATCACGCAGAAGTGATACAGGATCGCACGCCGGTACGATGCACATTCAGATCGAAACGGGCAGGGGTGGGGATTGAACCCAGGATCCCTGGGTTTTCCAGGGATCTTGGGTTAAGAGGAAACACAACAACTTTACACCCTTATCCAACGTGAAACTCATCTCAGTTCCAACGTATGACATTTGCGTGATCTGCTAACAAAATCTCGATTCCGACTACGAGCGTCGCACGTGGAACACGCGCTGAATGGCCCATCGCTCAATATCATTAAAGGAGCGGTGCAACGATATTCAATTGGAATGTTTTTCACTTTACACGAGCTTACTGGCACTAGTGGGACTTATGGATACTCGCACGCAACGCCACAGGCCAAGAACCTCCTTTGTTGCGGTGTAATTTCAAGGACAAAAGCGATCATTTTCATTTAATCTCTCCTTTGCAAAGTTTGATGACGTAACGTGGGGATCGCAGTACACGCCAATGACGATATTTGAATGCGGTTCATAGATTGAACCCGAGCAATGCGTGGGCACTCGATTTGGGCTCGTGATAATTACTAGCTCGAGAAGCATTCGGGTAGTGGCCCGTGTCCAATCGCTCCAACGACGACAATAGCCGAGCCATAAAAATGTCTGGAACTCTTCGCGTGTCCTCTGCTTTGCCAACCCCAGCGCCCAACATTGGCGGCATATAATCGGCTCCAGATCACGCGGTCGCTTGTTCTGGCTGCGAGTTGAGGGGGTGAACGCTGCTCGTTTTTCTTTGATTTTTTTCTGGGACTTCTATCGCGTGGGGTGAAAAACGAACGCGTGTTTCATAGGTCATTAACGTTAGGGATCCGTTCTAAGCGGTATTTTCGCAAAGTAGAAAAAATTGTTGCATCACCCCTTTAACTGAAAATTGCATTACTTTTCGTGTTACAGGGGTGTTAGAAGGAGATTTAGCGAGAACGCACAGTTTAACGAATTTACTCCCATTTTTACGCACGAAATATGAACCTGACTTGTTCAATATTTCGGATTCAATTAAATAAGTAATGAGTACGCTAAGGGGAACTAAATATTTTGAAAACCTGTCAGTAAATAGTTTTCAGGTGTTCGGTTGCTTGAACGGACCAAAAACAATAAAAAAAGAAATGCTTGCCTTCCCAGCAAGATGTTTTCCGCGGATTCAGAGCAAGACGTTGTTCTACTGCGCCCATTCACTAGAAAATTAAAAGCGATAACAAAATACCGGAGAACCATAGCAGTAAAAGCTGAAGTCGCTCGATACTGATCGCCACCTGAAAAACCAACAGGTATGACGAAGCATATTTTGCTCCAGGAACGTATCCCGTTCGTCCTGGGGCCCTAAACTCGTCAAACACAAAGTTGGAGTCGAAAGTTCGTGGAGCGCGCCGATTGTGAATCGGCGAAAAAGGGCGCGAAGTCATCGCTGTGATCAGTGGCGTACCAACTCGTTTTTTGAGGGGGGGGGGGGCAAACCATAAATCCCCCCCTCCACCCCCCCCCCCCCCCCCCGGGGCCGGGGGGGTGGTGCCCTCATCCCTTGGGCGCCGCCGGCCAGTGTTTGCCGTGCCCAGTGGCGGCTGTTTCAAGGGGGCAAAACACATGTCTTGCCCCCCCCCTGGAAACTGGGGGGCAAGCTTGCCCCCCGGTTGGTACGCCCATGGCTGTGATAGGCAAACACGAAGTTGAGGCCGAAATTGATGGAGCGCGACGCTCCAGCAACTTCGGCCCCAACTTTGTGTCTGACGAGTTTAGAGGCCCTGCTGAACACTTTCCTGAGGCAAAATATGCCGAGTCACTCGGCTGAAGACGCGTGCGCGGATGGTCCGCAAAGAGAGCTCGTGCGCATGCTCAGAACGCGTTCCTCCGCCCAGTGGACAAAGATGGCAGCGCGCAGAAGACGGCAACTAAATAGTAGAATACGCGTTCATTTTCTTTCCTAAAATTAGCAACCGCCATGCCAGTGACTGGCGCAAAGGATGTCGCTGTTAAAGCATGAAATGCAATTCAGTTCCCCGACTAAATTTAGCACTAAAATTGACGTCACGTGATCAATGCGCCAAATCAGTTACCCCGCAAAAGAATAAAAGTGTAGGTTATTTACTGCTCCGAAACAACTCTGTAATGTCTTCTAAACAAATTAAAACGATCGCTCCTTAAACACTGCATTTCATGCATTATAGTACTTCGGAGATCAATGTCGCGGCCAATTTGTTGTTAAAAGCACGCGTCTTTTATTCGGATTCTCAAAGAAACGTCTCATATTGTGTTCTTTGCACAAGGAGTCTTTTTTTCTTTTTTGCTTTACAGATTTGTTTTAATAAATTTCGTGAAAGCCAGACTAATTCGGTCTAGGCAGGTTGCATCAGTGCAGTGTAAAAACGCGGGTAAGAGATGTAAAAACTGCAGGGGCGCGTTTTCGCACCATGCACACCAAGTCTTTCTGCAATTTGCAATTTACATTATAATAAATTAGCCGACTTATCGGGACGAATTGCCAGCCCCCTATCTTATGTCCCCCTGGCCGTATAACTCACCTGCGTTGAATATATATATATATATATATATATATATATATATATACACACACTCTGTAAAGACTAAGAAAAAACCTGTACAGGTAGCGACATTTTCAGATTTTCTAAAACAAAGAGTCAGATTGAAACAACCGTATTTGTAGCTTCAGGGTATAAAAATACACCACCCCAAAGCAGAAACTTGTGCTTTTTACAGATGACACAGACTCACCAGACCAGCTGCACAAACCGGCGCCACACCACAGCTTACCATTGCGACGTAAACCAAACAGGCAGTTGTTGCAGGCCGGACTGCGTCAGCTGTCCCCATGTCTCCTTCGTGCTTCTGGAATATGAAATTTGAAGACATGCATTGACTGCAAACGGATGGGGATGGAGAACGCTCCTTTATTTCATTTTGTAAAATTTACTTCATCTGATGGGCCGATCATATGTTCCTCGCCCCGGTAGCGTTCATGAAGCACAAAAGTGGAACGTACGTCTATTCTCGCCTTTCGTACCTCGCGCATACTTACTCGTAATCACTTAAGTACAAAATATTAGGCTAGAAGATCAGACAAACTTGCATGCCGTATAACCTAGGCAACAGATAATTTTAGCAAACCGTTACCGTGTTCCGCGTACCGCACAACCGGAGCCTTTAAAGCATGCTTTTAAGCGTGCGCTCGGGTAATACCGTCACCGCGGGGCGCGCGCTTAAAAGCTTGCAAGTACGAACGCAGATGATATTTTTTTTAACTGCACGCTAATCCCAAGGACTATATCGCTACAGTTAATCTGCCAGCTCTCGCGGAACGAACTGAAGGGTAAAACTCCTCATTACATCTAAAATATACTTAGTATCGCGCGCGCTATGGTGCTCTTATTACTCCTCCAAATTAAGACGCCCTTTACGAAATTATAAGCCGCTTTCAGTTGCAGCTATAGCTTTTATTATGCATCTCACTCGGGGCGATAAAGCTAATATTTTGGATACAATATCAGAAAATATTCGTTGTTACGCGTTGTGCAGTCGACCGCAAACAAGCTTCTGAATGATGAAATACTATCCTATCTTCCATTAAGTGCGACCGCGACCGAAGCTACGATCCGATGGCACCAGTCAAGCAGCGTCAAAAGTGCACCATCACGGCGCACATCGTCTTTGTGTGTCTGCTATACCCGACGAAACAGATCACACGCATAAAAAAAAGCCCAGGATCGTGGGGCATTCGGTGGGTGATCGGTTTAGCCGGAGATAGGAAACGGATAAAGAAAACCAGCGCCGTGAAGATACACTTGGACTCGGCTTTAATTGGCCCCATCGAATCGCAACGTGGACTGAAACGGAGTATAGGTCTATATGGCGGGCAGGTGTTCCCAAAATGTTTTTTTAGCACGTCAAACCGTAAAGAGAGCCACCACTCCGGCCTTCCCTTCACAGTCCCAGATTTGCCTGAAAATTTGCTAAACACACTAACAAACATCACTGAACTAGTAACCCAACTATTGAGCCAAATATATATATATATATTATTGCCAATTTATGGTATTTACAATTTTGGCCCTTACCGTATTTTTCAAACTGAAAGTTTCTACGGGCCACAATGAAAAACTGATGTCAGCGGAAGGCAGGGATTCATTATTTGTACTGTAGACTTTGTTCCCGACTGATTACTGCAGTTTCATAGTGAAGCTCGCTCCAGCACACGCGCAGCAGCACGAAACAAGGGATCCTCATAGTCCATTTATCGACTGCCCGCTCGACCTGCAAGACTACATTCCCCTGACGTCACGGCACTGAAAAGCGCGGGTTAATTTGAATGTTTGTTATGGCATCATTTTCACTGGCCCATCTCTCAATAACTATTCTGAATTTCGCGATACTAAATAGCATACTGAAAAAGGTAAAGTCCGGTGATTCGGAAAATATAGTTAGTTAAGGTAACCCCAAAAATCGCCGGAGTACCCCCTTAGCTGCGTACTGAGCCACTTCGTTTTTGTTTTTTTTTTAACTTTTGATTGAGGAAAGTTTGTTATTTTATATTTTCACAACAGAAATGCACCACCGAGCCTTATATTCCTTCAGTGTCTGGGGAATATTATGTAAAACTAAATATTAAGATTTCTTTAAAGTTGATTCAATCAGTTTGGGTCCACGCTGTAGTAAAGTATTGCCGTACGCGCTAAGTGATTCATGGGATTTCGAGGTCAGGTTTAAGGGCACCAGATGGCAATATTACCGAAGTAACGGACACAAGACGAGAGTGCAAGTAAGCTGGTGAAGGCTAAACGTAGTGCCTTTACACCAGACAGGAGTTTTACTACAGGTAGACACAAACACATAAAATTCTTTTAAGTATTTGTGTCGTCCTGTAGCAGAATCCTAATTTCGGGTAAAGTCGCCACGTATTACCGAATTAAGACTCGAATTAGACCGCAGGCCCAATGAGACATATATAAACCCCTCACAAGACAACACTCACGCGCCGTTTATGACAAGATACTCAGCATTATCCTGGTACAGGTAATCAATCCCACTTCAAATCATTTAAAACTCCCAGCGACATCAATGCCTACAGCACCAAAGCCTGCAGTTATTCCACCCCCCCCCCCATTTTCCCCGCACATCGCAAGCTGAGTGTGCTCGTGATCTTACTCATTTCTTTGCAGCAAAACCTCGATACTGTGCACTGCACCCGCGTACAGGCAACACCAACCAAGGAGGCAAGGCGGGGTGGGAATCCACATACGATGACGTCATGCGCGTACCCTGTCATCTAGGTGGTACTGGTGCGGGTGCCCCTCACTCTCGAGCGCGTCGTTTGACCGCGGGAGTCGCATATCGCAGACAAAACGAACAGAGCGCACCTTGTGCTCGCTTGACCGCCGGATCTGCATATGGAAGTCTGCTCAGACAAAAAGACGCCTCTTTAATGCAGTGACCGAGGTGGGAGTATTTCATTCTTACTGCACATCTTTGACGAGTACCGAGGGCACGTGCGGCCGTCCGTCAAGCGTGCCGTAGGGGGGACTCGGCGCAGTGGCCCGGGTCAGGTCGGAAGCCGAACCGCGGCCGCGTCTGTGGGCGGCCAGTCGCTCTTCTCCCCGCCCTTGTGCGCCACGGTCCTTTGAGCACTTGGACGGTTCGTTGCTCGTCGGGCGACCTCCCGGAAGTCGCGCGGTCCTCTGGGTGGGGCCATCTGCTATCTCTCTTCCGCTCTAATCTTCGTTATACGACTGCATTCTTTTTAGGAACGTTTAGTGCATGCCTCGAGCCGTTAAAATAGACCTGGGCGTCTCGGATGTTCCCGAGCTAGTCGGTGGACGCGGGCGTGTACTATACTATAGTCCGGCCTCTGCAACATTTTATCTATTTATTATCGGTGTCGAGATGTTGGTGTGATTAACGGTGTTCATGTTTCTTTTTCGTTTGGCCCTTGCCAGCAACCGCTGGCCCTGGGGGTAGCAGCGTACCGCTGCGGCATAAGACATGTAACGAGGATAGAGGTAAGATAACACCAGAATAAAAGAAGAGTAATATTGAACCGCGTCGAAGGAGTGTGTTGTTTCTACAGGCTCCATTAAAAGAAGTCACGAAGCAGAAAGGAGGGGGCGGGGGAAATAATGAGGGTTGTGGAAAGACTGGCAGCCTTAAAAACAATGCAACTTACTACACATTACAAACTATTCTCAGGAGACACGTATACAAACATTTTGAGTTGGTGTAACTATAAACCTTTTTTGCATAACCTCATACCAGCGCGCAACTGACGTACCCTCGACCTGGTGCATTTTTGGATTGCCCGCTGACATAGGGTAGACAACCACCAAGGGTATGGGCGAAAAGGCTGAGAAACAGACGTCGTGCGTGAGTTGGTTCCGAGCGCTTCTTTTTACGGTGTTACAATTTACTAAAATCTACTGTTGCCTGCCTATCACTGCGTCGTCGTCGGGCGCACAAATAATTTTAATAACCGTAATAAGAACAATCGCTTAAAGTGTGCAATGAGCGCAAGAAGCTGCAGCAAGAGTGTGGCTGCAATGTTATTTAGTCTCTTTTTTTCCCCAGGTATCCTTATTTATGAAGTCAGTCGATTGCGAGCATGAATCGTGAGAGCTATGTATCAGACTCACCGTCACGTTTATGCTCCCAACCACTTCGTTAACGGCAAGAGGACTGATTCCAACACGGTGCAGGTGCTCAGATTTGGTTATCACTGCGACGTATGCTATTGCTCTGTGGATTGTGAAGTGTATTAAAACGTCTGCGTGCCACCACCGAAGATGCGGCAATCAAATATCAAAAGGTTGCCTACATAGACTACATTAAACTGCTCATATATAGCTTTGTTGCGCAAACTCAATCAAACCACACCATAGTCATCGTCGTTTCGAGAGGGCAAGAGGATGGCCTGTCATCAGCAAGTTCACTTCAACCTCCAAGTTCCAGCCAAGTTATTGCAGCCCACCATAGCCAAGTCTAGCCCAGTTATCCTCATACCCTCACCATTGCCTACGCAGAGAGCTGTGCTGCCAGAACCAGCCGGTATTTAAGTTTTAAGCCGCGAGACGGCGGCGTCGGCGCCGCCATTCTCAAGATGGCGGTGCCCTTCAAGAAAAGGTATATAGAAGGTACGTTTCCTTTTTGAAAGCTAAACCAACGCAACCTGTTCTTTTGCTAATTTTTTTTTCTGTGCGTGCCGAACTACATATGCATACAAGCAAACCTGATTACCATTCCGTAGGTTGGGAATCAGATAGTCATTTTGGTTATCAAACATTGATGCTACATATTTTGAACAATTACAAAACGAAAAAATTCGGATAAAAAAATGTTTCAGCAAAGAATTATAATTAACGAAATAAGGGTACACACACAAGTGTTAATTTACACCCTCAAGGGTGTGAATTAGCTTGTTCCATGGCTATTAACTTAAGGCTGTCACATGAGTAGCTTTAGTGTGCTGGTAAACACCCTAAAAATAGGGTGGTCGTGACACTACACTCTAAAAAAAAAAGGTATATTCTTACACCTCTTTTTACATATACGACACCCCAAAACTTCAGTTGGATGTACAGCGCACTGACGTTGTACCGACACTACTAAATTTCAGGAGAGGCTTGATAGCCGAGTTGTACAAACTTATTAAAATGGCTAATGTAAGTGGGACTGACTGCAACAAAAAAAGTTATTGGAGTTTTCTTGGCTCAACTGCAAAGCCTCCGTTTTCTTTCTGTAGACTTTGATACGTACTTTAGCTGTTTAATATGTTATAACGCACCGTCATAAACACTCTCGCAAAAATTGGAGCAGTCAGTTTGACGTCATCGCGCTGTACGCCGAACTGAAGTTTTGGGGTGTCGTATATGTGACAAGGGGTGTGAGAATATACCCTTTTTTAGAGTGTAACAGCATCCTAACGACATTTGTTTTACGGGCGACAAATTCACAAGCAACACGCTCCACTAATAGTTCTCATAAGTACAGAAGCAACAAGTACAAGCACACTGAAGGACGCAGCAGATGGGAACTATCACTTTGTTGACTGCTCCAACGCCTTATATACTCGACAATCGAGAAAGATGCTCATTCACAACTGTTCCCCGAGTCCAATTACGAACGTTACAAATACGTTAAATTGTTCTCGTCGATGTGTCATAAATCATAATATCTGAAGTTCAGGATATAAATCTCATAGTAATAATGCATTCATGAAAACATTTTTTCATTGTGTGTGTGTTTTTTTTTAAACAATCACCTCGAAATATTTCGGGAGCAGATGATTTGTTGCTTTCGCGCACTGCACTGCAACACCCTTTTTACACTATATTTTGAGACCCTTCAGAAATCAAAAAGTGTTCCACTCAACAGAACTCTACCTCATAATTATAACGGGTGTATTACTCGAATTCACTCCCTGTAAAAATACTGTAGTATGCATGCCAAATGTATTTTAATAAAAATCGTACAGTAAACTCACTTGAGTTACTAATTAGTTGCTGCTGCACACGACGATAACCTAATTTACAATATCCCTGGAACACGTGCCCACTCCCAATCTTGCATATAAATATTGTGTTTTTTACAAAAAAGTGAGTCTTAGTGTGAGTAAGCATGCGCATGTCGATGCGTTAGCAGGTTTTGTTTTTGTTTCAGGAATTCTGCCCTATAGCATATTTATTTATTTCTTCAACGTGCCCCCAAGGACCGAAGTCATTACAAAGGAGGAGAGCAGGTACAAACAAAATGGAAGATAAGTACCAAATTAACAATAGTCGTAATTTAACAAACAAACTATCAAACAGGTCATGGATCGTTGAAAACTAAAATAATTAGTGATAGGATTTCGGAATAAATTAAGGTCAGTGATGCCGATGGTAGCAGTCAAATCGGAGAGGTGGTTCCATCCTTGGGCTATACGAGGAAGAAATGACGATTGAAATTTAGTTGCTAATGAACTGGGGATTCCAACTTCACCCTGATGCTCAACAAGGGACCAAAAGTAAAAGCGGACAGTGGAATAAACACAAGGCGTGAAATGTGACGCCGCAGAGAGAGTGGTAAAGATAAAACTAATTTTCATCGATGTAACACTACCAGTAAGATGATAGCTCGATGGAATTAAACGAGCAGAGCGATTTTGAATGGACTCTAGTTTTGTGAGGAGGATATCGTGACCGGGATCCCAATTAGTGGCTGCATGCTCTAGCTTTGGTCTGATTAATGTTTTAAATCAAACCAATTTAAAGGCCGACGTACACTTCGCGCTTTCCACTCTTGCCCGCCTCCTCCTTTCCTATATCCTCTCCCCGCTTTACCTTACCCCAACTTGACTCCCTCGCAGCTTAAGAGATGGTAGCGCTCAAGGATTATCTTGCCTGCAGAAAACCGAAGTTGTACGTCGGCCTTTAAATAAATCTGTTTTTTCTTGTGTGGCGCAAGTTATTACAATTTAATACCCCGCTAAATTAAGAGGGGAATTGAATTGGTGTTGAGGTCACGTGACGTCAATTCTCCCGCTAA
Organism: Ixodes ricinus; assembly: GCA_037355805.1. Taxonomy (NCBI): domain Eukaryota; kingdom Metazoa; phylum Arthropoda; class Arachnida; order Ixodida; family Ixodidae; genus Ixodes; species Ixodes ricinus. The sequence goes on from JAZHYW010004039.1 coordinate 67,816, forward strand.
ATCTAGCGGAGAAACTGAATTTGTCCGCCAACTCGGAGAAACTGAATTTCCCACTAAATTTAGCGGGGAATTGCATTGGTGTTGAGGTCACATAGCGAGAAATCGAAGTGATATTGAGGTCACGCGACGTCGATTTTCCCGCTAAATCTAGCGGAGAAACTGACTTTGTCCGCTAGATCTAGCGGAGGAACTGAATTTCCCCGCAAAATTTAGCGTGAAATTTAATTGGTGTTGAGGTCACGTGACGTCAATTGTGCGGCTAAATTTAGCGCTGTTACGCCAACGCCGACGCCGACGCCGACGCGGCGGAACACAGAAACGGGCGCCTAAGTTCTGCGCCCTAAAAACCATACGGTTCAAATTAGAAAGTCGCTGAGCGTCATTGAAAACCACTGAATAAGTAAATTTTATTAAATATGGAGCTCGTGGAAAACAGGAGTGCGCTAAAGCTACCGCATGTGCAACAGGCGCAATGCTGGTGGCGATGAAATGCAGATGATAAAAGACAGAAAAACCGCGTGGGAGTGGTTTCGCAACCACATGCTTTGCGCCAGTTGCAGGAGTGGTAACTTCAACGCAATACTGCGCTTCCCACGAGGTCCACATCTTTCTAAAATTTAGTGATTTAGTAGTTTTCGATGACGCTCAGCAATTTTGTAATTCAGACCATATGGACGTTCACTAATTGAAATTTAAATAACAGCCCTATATTATGTCGCCTTTGCCGTATAACTCACCTGCATAGGCTGCATTTAAATGGCTTTGACGTTTCTTTTTTTTAACAGTTTGTAAAGCCTAAAAAACACTTTGGCTCTTGCAAACCGTTAATATCGCCAGCACCAGTTTTTTTAGGCCGAACACCTCTAGATTAAGTGTAATAGCCCAGGAATCAATTGACGTACAACTTAAAGGGGCGGTGCAACAATTTTATGGTTAAAGCATTTGCATCTCGTCATTTTTACGTTATTCATCGCGTCCCGGAGAATAGAGAAAACACCTCCTTTATTAAAAATTCGCGATTCCGCTGCATAATCGCAAAGCAAAAGTCAGCTTTTTCCCCTCACCTGCAACCCCAAGTGGCAGCCAGAAGGAACTACGGCGAAAAGATTACGCGACCTCGGTCGGCTCTAAGCTGCAGCATAACGCCCGCTAAAGTCAGCAGAGAGAGGGAGAGGAAGCGTCCTCCGAGATAGCACACGGGAAGCTACACGGCACTCCGAATGACGTCACTGGGAGTGCGACCAGGTGTGACCCTGGAACTGGGAGTAAGATGAGGGGTGCCCGAAATGCCAATGTTTATCTTTTTTTTACGGAACAACTAGGACACGCAGGCGAAATCGGTTTTCTGTTCTTTACTCAGGAAGTGTCGGAGGGCAACCTCCACAAATCTTTGACCGAAGTCCGGAAATCGTTGCACCCCCCTTTAATGAAATTACTGCTTTACACCCCTAACGGTTTAAATGTGAACATTTAAACCGTTCATGTTCAACTTACACCATGTTTAACTTGCAACATGTTTAACTTACAATGTTTAACTTAATCATGTTTAGCTTACAACATGTTCAACTTAGCGATCATGTTCAACTTACACCAGCTCGCCCGCACTCTGACTATTTTTTGGTTTAAAGGGATACTTCAACGAAATTTGAAATATTCCCGTCGTGTTCAAAAATAGGTTGAATATGATCCACAATATCCGTAAATGACAATCGCCCGTTTGTATTTTGATCCTGGTGGCTGTATTTTTCGTTATAAACGGCCCACTCTGGCAAGCGCTCGGAGAAGGCCCAGCGCAATCGTGACGTAAATCGTCTCAAACGAGCAAAGCTACGGCGAGGCTGACGTCGAGAGGATGGCCTAGTCGGTCCAGCCACCGAAGCGGCTGCTTTTGTACGAATTTTGAGTGACGGGTTAATCTTCTATAATCTTGTAGGGGACAATAGCGACTTCTGCGACACACAAAAGGATTCTCGGAAAGAGGGGAGTTCCTCCTTCCCCCTTCTCTCGTCGTGGCCGGAGGCGAGACGATTTCCGTCACTAGCTCTCAAGGTTCCTAGACGAGCATTACAAACGAGGCGTTAGCGACATCCACCAGGTGCTCTTTGCTAATCGTTTAATTCGTTTTAAAATTCCTTTTCGAGACTTTTTAACAAGATATTGGTATGTTCCATGTGATACTGCTCTTTTGGACACATATAGACCAAAAAATGAGCGCCGAAATTTCGTTGTAGTATCCCTTAAATCTACAAGCGTCGTCAGTGCGTATTGTAACCGAGATACATGGCTTTCTGGCGAGTGAAACTTAGGTTTTCGTGGTATTTGAGGCGCTAGCTTTGTAACTGCAATATATTTTACATCAATTGTATAATATGAGCTCTAGTTTAATTAACCACACCCAATAGAGACGCCCTCGCCATGGACGGCGTGACCAATCGACACAAGCAGCGGTATCAATCTTGGCGAGAACCTCAAATGTCGTGAGATATTCTAGGATAAGAGTGCGCACCCCGCGGTGTGACCGGTTGTCATGGGCAGTGAATATTCCAATCATAACCTACCATTCTTACAATAAATAATCGTGCGTGGTTTCTCAAAATTTGGGTGTAGTATGCTGGACCAATCGTGATGAACTTTTCGCCGCTTCTTTGACTTTTGAGTTTAGTGACCAGAATGGCTCAGTAGACCAAAACAAAGAACCTAAGACCAGGGTTCAATTAGGTTTGCGCGATGTTGTCTATATAAACTACTGTATCATCTGGCGCAAAACAAAAGCAATCGTTTGTATATTTTTGGTCCTATTTTCATTTAAAGCCGAAAAGTAAGTTGATAAAAACACTTATTTTTAATAGCTCAAAAAAGCCAAGACAATTTACTGCACAGCACATACGACAAGCCCCCGGAAGTAGAACTCTGATATAAACTGGCACAACCCATATTAGCTTTTTCCAGCAAATGGTGTTAAATGAGCAGCGCTGAAGAAAGTGAACAACCTAAGCTATATTGTTTCGTTATTTTTATTAAAATAAATTTATGAAGCTCAGTTGTACGTGTAGTACCGAATTTTGAAATTTATTTTTGAGGAAGTGAGAAATAAAGTAACTATTTTATATTTTTGTTGTTGTGGCAATGTGGCTTCATTACCCTTTATGAAAAAAGTGAAAATAAGTTATTGTTTTGACATCCTGGCCCAAGTATGCTCGATAGAGGCGATAATTGCATCAAGGCGTCAGCTGCTCATGATCACAGAAATTAAACAAATGAATGAATGAATGTATTGCAGGCTATACATAGTAGGATGTAGGGCATCGTTTTGCCAATTCTCAGCTTAAAAAATAAACAAACATTATTCTCCCGAATTGCCTTCAGATGATCTACAGCCGTTAAAAGGACCATGGTTGAATTTTATTGCTTCTAATATGCTGTGACGTATTCCCACAAGTTTAAAATATGTAATATGCGTGTTGTTTTTTCGCTTGTCGAACCCCCAGCAATACTCGTGTCGAACTCCTAAGCCTCAATCGTCTTGCGTATTTTCAGGCCAAGTGTCGCTTTCCGAAACCACGTACTATCGCGGATACAATTAGATATAACACGCCAGCCGTGGCCGTTCCGTAGCCCCAGCGCCACAATGCGGGCGCGCTCCGAAACACCGCACCTACCCCGCCTACCCTGTGCGGCGGAATCGCTCTTTCAGGTTGCGATAACACTGTGTCTTTGTCGTCTGCTAGACACTACGCAGACGCCGCCGCCACTGCGCTTGCCGGTGTTTGCTTCACAGGCTTTTGCGGGTGCCTCTTTTGGTACAATGATTCCCTTACTCACGTAAACTAACTGTATTAATAAACATTTTTCTACATTCACGGAAACTAGTCAGCCAAACAACCAACGATGCGGACATATCGATCTAAGCATAGTTGTTGTCGGTAGATTACTTTTATTAATCGAACAAAGGTCTCTTCGTGATTTCTTATTGTGTCAGAATTGCTGTGATAATGATGCCTCGCTCGGTATGTCCCCTTCGCTGGGTCTTTGGCTGACTCGTTTCCATGAGTCAGGGAATCTCCGTACCGAAAGGGGCTTCCACAAAATTCCTTGAAGCAAACATCGGCAAGTGCTGCGGCGTCTTCTTTGCACCAAGCAGACGACAAGGAGAGAGTGTTATCGCAACCTGGTAGAACACTTTCGCCGAATCATCTATGGCCGCACAGGGTAGGCGGGGTAGGCGAGGTGTTTTAGAGTGTCCCTGCCACGCGGCGCTGGGAGTACGGATCGGTCACGGCTGCCGTGTTCTAGCATATACTGTCCGCTATAGTACGCATCGTGATAGAGTTTGAAAGCGTTTCGAAGGATAGGGGAAAAAACATTCAGCCTTTCCACTCTGGTGAAGAAGGAAGACCAGCGAAGCTGTACTATGGTGGGAATGAAGTAATGACCGAGTATAATTGGGGTTGTGTGGATATTTATACAACGTGTAGTTGGTCAGCCATTTCAAAGAAGACGACGAGTCGCTCGCTGTAGATGAGCAATTTAGCCAGTGCAGTAGAACCGCTAGCCTGGGGTCTTTAACGTGCACCACGCAGTAGGTATAATGGCCGGCCGCAAGTCGGCAAGCCAGAGTGGAAAGGTTGGACAGCTACCACCATCTGTGAGCGACGGCGGTAACCAGACAACCGGTAAGCCGGTTGTCTGGTTGCCCCTGTTGCTCATAGATGGCGGTAGCTGTCCAGAGTTTTGTGTCATCATTTCTTTGCTGACGGACACGATACTGGGGAAACTACTCCTTAACAGCTCCGCTGTAAAAAAACTTTATAATCCGCCCAATATTTCCTTAAATATCACAGTGAAAATCAGTTGCTTCTTTCTCATTTCTTTTCGTATTTGATAGTCACATACAACTTAAGAATCCGGCAGAACCTCCTCCCGCACCCCCATTAGCACGAACCCCTCCTATACAACGAATAAGTAGTTTCTTTTGAGGCTATTAAGTATAGATCAGAGCGCAGATATTGTGAAAAACGTAGTGTAGCGTCACAAACCTCGTCATTCCAAAACTTCCTTTCTCGGTTAATCCGCACAGCGATGCGATGCCGTAACAGGTAAGTGGGGCTGTTCATTTGGCGCACCTGTAACCGCTATCCGATTCTAGAGTACTTGTGTCACACTGCCCAAGATGCAGTTCGTAGAAATATAAAAAGATCACATGATTCTGTCTGTTTAACGATATCAAGACATATATGGAGGAGCGTTTTATGGTGAAAAATTATTTTACACTATTAACCGATATCAAAGTAAACACTCTCAAGAACTTGATAAAAATCTGCGATCCCCGTCAGACGCAGCATGGACCGCAGATCAGTTAAAATGCAAGCTCTCGCTAAGGAATACGCCGATTTTTACACGTATGAAAAAACGTACATTTCATGTATATTTCAAATGTGCCGGAGGTAGAAAGCTGCATGTTCGGAAATCCCAACGTCTGTACATTTCATGCGCAAGATTCACGGCTTTCCTCCATACTCACGAAGGTAAAATATCGTGGCGAGGTTAATAAATCTAGTAGTAAATAACTTCGTGACTTAATATTTTACCGATATTTTGAATATAGGCATCTGAGTGGCCTGTTTCTTGTATTTTCTACATTTCCTCCCAAAAAAGCGTGCAGGTGAATGGGAGAATAAGGGGGGGGAGAGAGCTGTTAATTTCGAACTAATCTGCCATGCTTTAAAATAATGTAAACCAAAGAATTAGATAAACGAAAGGGCTCGCGCTTGCCAAACGTTTTCACGCATCATTTCCAAAGATTTAGTGACACACACGAAAGGTTAAAACATACCGTAATCAACGTTCCTGAAGAAAACAATTGCTTTGGACCAAGAAGTGGCGAACAGACAGTCTCGGCAACAAACCACACATTTCACGTTCCCAGGCTTGACACAAAAAGGCCCCGCAAGGCCGTTGCATCCAGATACGTAAGAACGGAGTAAATGCCAAAGGCGTCAGTTATTAGTTCCAAGCATTTATAGAGCTATAAAGCTTAATAGCTGCACACTCTCGTAGAGACAACAGACACGATAGCGCATCTGGCGTTGCCCTTATCTCACTCGCGGGACAGAATTTCAGTCACGTACACTACACAGCAGTAAAAACAGGCACCGTATAGCGACCATTTCACGGAGGAGCAACCACTCGCCCTATTTGTTAACTGGAAGACACGGCTCGTGTTATTTCTGCTTACCCGGAGTGATTGAGGCCACTTGAAGCACACACTCCCGACAAGCTTACGACGTAAACTTTCCTTCCAAGCCGCAGAAGCGTCGCGGCAGAAGCCTTTATTGTGCTCCACCACCGCTTACACAGACGCCCCTCAGTGGGTCACCAAAGCAATCAACAGACCGATCGCGTGATCACTGATAACAAGTTTTTGTGTTTCTTGTTATTTTAGTTGTTGTTATTTTGACGACAGCTCGAAGCAGACGTCTTTAAAAGCTGACGTATTTGTTTTTGCCATGGACATACGCCTTGTGATACCGGACGCCCGGACATCAGGAGCAATCAGCCCGAGTGAACCGCGCCTTAACTTCCGAGACGTCTTTTCAGATAAAGAGTGGAAGACGCGAAAGAGATGCACCCCAGCATGTCTCAACAACAAGAATGGTGCTACGGAGAGCCTCGCTAGGAGCGCGATGATAAAATTAGCCCCTCGAGAAACAACAAAAAAAACTAACTCTGAACAACAACTGTCGGCTACGTGATTCCGGCAGGTAGTTCTGACTGTGACAGTTGCGCAGGAAAGGTGACCGCGGTCATCCGTTTCCGCTACGCCTGAACTGGAACTTAGTTGTCTGTCGGTTTCCTGGTTGGCCAGGCAAAGCAGGCTACTCGGAATTTCCAGATAACCCTGTCGGCTGAGCCCCTTCAAAACGGACGCTGATATAGAATCAAGCGCCGCGCCGCGCCAGCTTTTAGTGACCGCTGTGTAGCACTAAAAATATATATATATATATATATATATATATATATATATATATATATATATATATATATATTCTATGAACGATGGAAAAAAAGAAACAAAATAGGGACCCCTTTTTAAAGTCACGTGCCGATTATTAGAAGATTGGAACCACTGCACAATGGCGGGACAACTGCCATCGCGGGACGTGCAAGTCATTCCATCAGATAGCGAGCGTGAAAGCGCGTGCAGCACTAGGAGCTGACGAGCCATTCAGGCAGCGTTAAAGTACGACATCACTGCGCTATCACCTTATTGTCGGTGGGTGTTTTTGACTGTTAATCTTTCTAAATGCATAAAGTGTGTCGCGACGTTGCCCTTTTAGCAACGAGGTAGAGGGGCTTAGAGCGATAAACTGGTATCCCGTTCGCCAGGCAAAAGTGACCCCCACTTGGCTGCCGCCATGTTGTACAATTTTGACCACTAGACACGTGACCATACCGAATCCTGAGGATTTTACGCAAAACTGAGCCGAGATTTGTGTTATGATCGCTGTAAAAAACCATGATAAACTATTTTTTCAATACTGTTAGCCCCAGAGATCAGTGTCTATCTCCGAAGAAAACCTAAAAAAACTGCACAGCGACAGACGGCTTCTAGCCGTCTGTCGCGGTTTCTGTTTTTGTCGTAAAAGCACATTTTCGACTTAAATGAACGAAACCTAACTTATCTCGTCGGTACTGTTATTGAACATCAATAAGCAATGTGCGCGGTACTTGGTTAAAATCTAGACGTAAAACTATCAGGTCACGTGTTTAGTGGTCAAAAATGCACAAAATGGCGGCGGTCAATTGGGGGTCATTTTCAGCTGCCAGTTTATCGCTCTAAGGCCTTCTACCTTGTTGACTTTCAGTACGCCATTGTGCGGGGATTCCACAGCTGCCAACGAAGGGCTGTCTTTCGAAAGGGGTCTACAGACCTTTGCAAAAATCGCCTCCTGCGCGGTGCCATCTTTGTCTGCTGGGCTGTGGAAAGCTTTCTAAGCATGCGCTGTTGCTCTGCTCTGCGGTATATCACACCCTGCGCATGCGTCCACAGCTCAGTGACTCAGCATTTTTCGTCCGGGTGATAAGCGACGCAACGGTCTATAGGCTGGGCACGTGCAGTGCAAATGTGTCATCCATGAATTCTTCCGTGCGCCGTATCTTAAAGATCGGTTCCTCTCGTGGACGTAGTGAACGGTTGTAGCTCGACCATTCGTTTGTGTATGTAAATGTAAAAAGAAAGGCCTAGATGACACAGTGTGAATAATGCAGAACATAAGCGCTAAACAAGCTTTTGCTTTTCTTTCTTCTTTTTTTTTTTTTGCTTTATCATGACTAATTTATTTAAGAATTCCGTTTGTTTCTTTGCTTGTTTCTTTGCTCGTGTGTTTGTTTGCTTGTACGTTTGTTTGTTTGCCTGTTTGTCTGTTTGTGTGATGGAGTGGTTGGTTTATTCGTTTGCTTGTGGCTTGGTTGTTGTTTTCACCTTTTGCTTTAAGACTTGAAGCTAATTCCTTAGAATACAAGCATAGATCGAGGCGCTATCCTTCTTTTTCATTATAGATCAACGGCTAATATTTAGTATTTTATTATATATATATTAACCATTGGCAAAGGGTTTAACCTTGACTCTTAATATCTTAACCTTGCCGAATGCGCAGAGGCTGTGTGATAACAAAACACAAGAAGCATCTACTGAACGCCAGGAACGCAGGAAAAGAGTCGTAAATGCGATTTCGTGCTTGTGATCTCAGGTTAATCCCGGTCTCAAAGTCTTCGGCTATACTGTGCGTAATAAAAGCACGTCACGGACGTATACAGTGGTTGGGCATATCAATTATAATCGCTGATAGGATTAAAACGGGAGGGAGGAGTTTCAGTCGTCTCGCCTCCAGCCCGAGCTTCCTACCTTCGACAACTTTTCGGCCACATAATATCTCTCTCGTTCTTTTTTTTTTTTTTTAGAGCGCAGCTTTTAGGCGTTTGTGCCCGTGTTCCGCGGCGTCGCGTCGCCGTCGCCGTCGGCGTAACCGCGCTAAATGTAGCGGGGAATTGAATTGGTGTTGAGGTCACGCGACTTCAATTTTCCCGCTAAATCTAGCGGAGAAACTGAATTTGTTCATAGGTGACGTGACACGAAGTCATGTGACGTCATTTCCCCGCTAATTTTTGCGAGGAATTGAATTTGTGTGAACGTCAGGTGGTGTCAATTTTCCAGCTAAATTTACCGGGAAAACTGTGTGAGGAGGAGGAGGGGGAAGGGAGGAGAAGGGGAGCGGAGGAGGAGCGTCCTTTGTACCCCCTCATCCCTCTCCCCTTCCCCTTGTCCTCCTCTCCTCCTTCTGCTCCTTCATAACCTCCCCTCCTCCTACGTACCCTCCTCCCTCCTCCTTCGCAACTTCCCGTCACGATGTATCGCAAAATCAAAATACCTCAAAAGCTGCGCTCTAATTTCGCATTACAGAAATCTGTAAATGTCTTTAGATTTATTCTTTCTATCTTTCTTCTTTTTTTTTTCGGCTTCTCGCGAGCATTCAGCACGCAGGCGCAGTCAAAGCGCGGCGGAAGGCATGCGGTCAATGGAAAGAAACGCCTTGGCCTTCTCATCCCGCCAGTGACCAAGCACCACATGGGGAACTTCTGAACGTTGAGGCGTCTTGGAAGGCGGGCAACTGGAACCTATGCGGAGGGCTGGATGCGAAGGTTTTATCGGCATTTCAGCTTTCATTAGGGAGCTTTAGCGAGTCGTCTTTCGAGCCCACGGTTCCGAAATCACGAACGGTGCAGCTTGTCCGTTCCGTGAAACCGTACGTGAAATTTGAGACATTTTAGCGAATTGTGATACTGGCGCAACTGTGTAAACGATGATGATTGCGTTTGACCAGTGGCGCTATCTTCTAGTAAAAATGTGAAACGTTCTGCAACGTGTGAATCCTTGGCGGCTCGTATTTCCGGCGTACGACTGATGTAAACAAGACGGCCGACGTAAGATTTGCGGGTCGGAATTTCAAGAACTGCGAGGGTAGATAGAGTAAAAGGTATCTGAACGACCGTAAAGGTATGTGGTGTGTCTCCGTCATCTTGAACTTGAACGATCGTTCACGCTGTGTGCCGTCGAACCAGACCATTTTGTCTACTCGCGGTCGCCACGGCAGCTAGTCTGCCCGCAGATCACAAAAATTTACTAGCATGCAAAGTTTACAGCATTCACGATCGCTTACCATTGTGAGCAATCCTAGAAATGATTTGGCTCAACTTCTCAAATGAAGCAGACTAACAGGATGCCAAATCGCCTCCGGCTGTCCTAAGCCGAACGCTCGGCTGGGTCGGCGAAGTCAATCGCCAAATCGACCGCCATCTTTTTTTACCCGAGTCGTGAACGGTGCTGGCTGCGTTGCGGTGACGACTCCAGCGGCCGGAAAGGGAGAAACGAACGAGCATCCCGACGCCCCGAACAACCCGCGCGCGCATGCGCAGTGGCGTCGCCGATGCGTTCGAAGACAAACCGTTCGTGAGGAAACGACCTGCTAAAACTCCCTAGTGAGGGAACCTGCAAAACGGGTCACCGTATAGATCGTTCAGATACTTCCGATAAATATACCCGAAACCGACCTAATGCATTTCAAGACCACCAGTGGAGTATCGTTATTTGAGTTTTCGCAAAGATTGAATAAGACTCCGTTAGAAGGAGTTTCAGTACATCGTTTCCATAACTCTGACAGCGCATACCCGATAATCCGCCGATGTGCATGCGCCGATAATCCGCGCATGCGCAGTGTCGTTACCGGGTACCGTCATCGTAGGTATCGGAACGATCTTCTAAAAGTCCCTAATCTCCCTGCGTTCACCCTTCCAGTAATGAAATATGTCGGTTCCAGTAGCCTGGCTCCCAGGAGGCCATAGTGCTCGAAACACTTCCCGTAGAACAGTGTCCAGTTGATCTCGTACTAAAATGCCATATAGGGCCATGTCGAGGATCGGGCAACTAAGGCCACATCGTGGCTATATATACATAAAAAATATCTATATCTGACCTTGTCCGATTCTTGATATGGTCATATATGGCGTTTCTCTACGAGATGCTCCACTGTGTTAGCTCATAAAGGGAGCGGCCGTAGAAACAACGCAGTTGACACAACTTGCAAAATTCCAATTCCAAACGTACATACCTAAAATTGAGCACGCGAACGTCGTTTCGAGAAAGGGAAAGGTTTTATCTCAATATTCTTTTCAGAGCTCACCTCAAGGGGTGGTAAAATCTTGAGAATTAGAGCTAAAATGGCGGCCGTATCGCGCCATTTTCGACCGTCATGGCAGAGGGCGAGAAATATGTATTTCCGGTTCTCCTTTGTTTACCTTGTGTTTGGGTGGGTGCGCAACGACTCTTGGTTCACTGGCGAGCATATTCGTGAGATCTACACTTTAAAAATGCTCCCGAGTCGTGCTTTTGAGTTGGCGATGCGTGAAATCACGACTAAAATTATCACGAGTGAAGTTCCTCGAGACGAGGGATGCCGCCGACGCTGCCGATGGCGCCCTAGCTTGGTTAATCTCAGGACGGCGGCGCAGACGGGTCTCTACTACTTTGCTGTGCTGCCGACAGATGGCGCAACGTGCAAAAAGAGAGGACTCTAAAAATTAGATAGGACTACGAGAGGATGCGACGACTCGACCAACCGTCTCGGTACAACGACAGGTGCCAGCAGGGCCATTATGGCACGTAGAAATGCAAGGTGACACGGAAAGAAATTTTGAATACCAAAGCAAGCAAGTCAAAGCTTTAGAAAAGTGTATACTACAGAGACTCGCGTGGCACTGAAGGAAACACGATAAAAACTTTCGGGAGATCGTCTGCTGCGCCAAGATCCGAATGGGCAACCCTTGCGGTGAAGCTCGGCGCGTATCTTCGGCGCATGTGGGAGGTAGGTGAACATCGACAATGTCTTGCCGTGCACGAAGTATTTTAATTAACGCGTTTAAGGATTTGTAGGTTTTAAGTCATTCAGGGGTAGATGGGCCGGACGGCTCGAATTGGTAATCGTGAAGACGTGCCCACGATACCTTCGGCAGATTTTTGTTTTCCTTGAGGAGTAAATGGCCGTTCCTCTCATCCAGACCTGGAAAATAATCCTTTACTTTTTCAAATAATTTTAAAATCGCCAGGTTAAATATTTGCGACAGCAATCTGTAATGTAATTTTGTTACAAATGTTAGTAATGGGCTACTTTAATTACTCGTTACTTTTCTTCTTTTTTTATCTCCCTTAGACGAGCGCCGTCTGGAGAGACAACACCCCAGACACCGCTTGTTACTCGAAAAGGGTCCATTGTCGAAGAGAGGCTTCTTATTAATGTCTTTCTTAAAAAATCTGTAAATTTCCAAGGTCGATTAAGTCTGCATGCCTGCGTCCCACATTTCCCTCTCAGTTTCTTTAACTCTCTTCTTAGCCTTTATTTTCTCATCCGCCTCCCTGCTATTGCCCATATATTTAGAGCTAAGTTTTCTAGTTAGCTTTCTCCATTTTGTTTTGACACTTCTCATGTGTAAAACTAAATAGCTAAGAACTCTTCGTGCCCATCGTTCTGCCTCTATTTCTCTTAGCCTATCCTCAAGTTCTATCTTACAGCTAGCTTCCCTGCCCTCGAATGAGGACAGCCCCATATCGCCCTGTACACCTTGGTTCGGTATTTTACCATGTGCTCCCAGAGCCAATCCACCTATTCCACGATGCTTTATTTTAGCCTTGTCTGGACGTCCAGTTTTATGCACAAAACGGCATTTGCCAAAGTCAGCGCTCGGAACCAGAACTCCTTTCCAGGTCTCCCTCAACACCTCATATCGGTTATAGTTCCCCAGTGCTCTATTTTCATTAGAGCTTAACTTCTGTTGCCCTTACCAGTTACACAATTTGCATTTTTATTGGGGTCTTCTAAAGCCTAGTTAATCTATACTTCTAGATACTTGTATTTATCGACTCCCTCAACCTCTCATCCTTCAATCTTCAGCTCTGCAATTCCATCATCATTAAACACCATAACCGCTAATTTGTCACTACTGAATTCTAAGCCTCAGGTGTGGTTCTCTGCGCCACATATATTCATTAGGGTTTTAATCATTTTAAGGTTTATCGTTTTTACGTTCAGCACGCCACCTGGGTGCGAGCTCGCGAACCACTCTGCAGACGGCGAACAGACCGGGTTATATCATAGGTTATGCAGCGCTGGCGTTTTTCCTTTATTTTTAAGAATTCACCACATCAACGTTGAGCTCTGAAAAGGATATTAGATATAAAACATTTTTCGAAACAACGTTCGCGTGTTTATTCTCGGGTATGTGAGGTTTGATAATCAAATTTTGCAAGACATACTAATCCGCTTGTTTTTAGGGCCGCTGCACTCCTTATATCAGGCGACTTACGTTTCTTTCAACAAAAACGCAGAACTAATCGCACGCAGGTGCAGGCGCTGCTGCATAAACCGTCGGCACGGCCGAGTTTCAGTCGACCACACACACACGTAGGTGTTTCGCACCCGAACGAGACTCACCTAAGTGGCATTGAAGGCATAAGACATTCCAGTGGGTCAGCAACCGCAACCTGCTTTTTTGTTGCTTTACACCCTTACCCTTGTCTCATAAGCATTTCAAATGACATTTATGCCCAAGGACATCAAGATTCCTAACTGTCCAGGTTTTGTTTTTGTCAAGTGTGACTTTCAGCTGGCCTTTAGGCGATACTAATTGCGACATAAAACCTCTCGAATTAGTAAATAAATGTTTGCCTAACTTTCTACAAAGATAATACGCTTCGGATGAAGATGCCGCATAGTTCCAGACACCATAAGATGCTGAGTTCTACGATAAGGCTAGCATATGTAAATCGTTATTTTATTTTTCTTCTCAAGAGACATTCAAATATTCTGTTTCCATTTACGGTGTATAGAATATAGACCAACTCATGTTTACAAACAAACCGTGGCGTCCCTAGCGGACGCCACCGGCGCCGCGCATGCGCGATGGAGTATGGGCAAGAAGCTCGCCGTCGCTTATGAGCTAACGATTGAAATGCGATGTCGTCGGCGTCAATGTGAGTCCCCGTGCTCTTTTTCGCCTTGAAATTGTTGATTCGACGTCTTCCAGGCAATGTCGGACTACTTGAGCGGCCTCAGTGAAATTACCGAGGCTTGTTACACCGCAAAACTTCGCGTGAATAATGTGACATACGGCGATTCATTACACGTGGACGCCGCAAAATGGACGCTAAAGCCTGATTCGCACGATGAGATTCCGCTCGCAATTTTCAGTCTCGACGTCGCTCGGGCTGCAAAAGCGTGAACCGTAGCTGAGATGCTCAACGTTGATACTGAAAATCGCAAGCAGAATCGGACCAAGTGAATCAGGCATAACAAGTCGCCGATAGCCACTGGTTACAATGATGAACATATCCTTGTATGTATTGTTTACACCGAGCCTGCTTACCCCAGCCGACCTTCAAACTTAAAAGTATTTTGAGGACTACACTTACTTATTATCGCAATTGCCTCGCCGACAGTTGGTTTACGGGCCGGTGTCATCTGAATGAGCAGACGACCAGCAGAAACGTTTGAAAGAGCAGACGACAGTTCAAACGATCAGGCGGCCATTTCAACTTCAAGACGCACTGAATGTTGTCCGCAGGTGGTCCGAACAACTTGACGGTTTTCCCGCGTTCACGTTGGAACGAACAAATAAATCTGATGACCACAAGTACCATGAAATGAACCCAAAGTGCTTCCCGCACAAGCAGTCGTGGTGCGACGGCGTCTGGTTTTCTCTTTTCGCGGCAAGTATCCACGTTCTCGGACGCACCGAGGAGATGAAAACTGACCTTCACACCTTTCTCGACTCTCTTGGTAGAGCCCCGGTCGCCGTGTTTTGACGGAAAAAGTGGTTTTTGTCTAGTTTATATCTAAACAGCACAGGAATGCAAGTCTCGCATGGGGCCTTCCGTTCACAGCGCCATACCGGAAGTGCGCTCGACGCGCCACTACCGCGCCGTGACGTAACAGAGTTGAGTTCGTGTATAAGGTGTAATCAGCACTATTTATTCTAGGAATTGCATCGATGCAAGAACCGAACGAACTAGATTGCTCCTTGCTCCAGTGAAGCGGCGTTGGAAGCTGGGGTTCCAACAAAGATAATCTGCTTGCTTTTTCTATTTTCGTTTGGCGCTTCTTCGTATAGCGAACACGCGGAAGAGGCACGCGCCAATATAATTGCCGGACGGCGACCGAGTCGAATAGATTTATCTCTAGCCTTGCCCCTCCTTTCCAATGCTCCAAGCGGACAAACTACCGCCGCCGTCGGGGATAATCCTATGCACTTGCGTAGTATCACCGCATTGAACTCTGTAGAAATCTCTAAAACGCTGTAGGGAAGGCGAGTCCTCTTGACGAAATTGATAGCTCAGAAAAACGACCTTGATGTTTTTTGCATATATATTTGTAACTACAAACTTTCGAGCGCGCCATATTCTTCAAGCGTAATAGCGGATGTTTCAAGTAAAATAAAAAGAGCTTCAATGGTTTGCTTTGCTTATAACATGATAATTTTTCTTTTTAGCCAAAGATGCAGCTCACACGCATCACACTGCTGGAGAGACGAGGAGATATCCATTCTAAAATTACATTAAAAAAATTACTTCCTTAATTGAAGATTTCAACGTTGCGCTTCAACAACTCGATCCATCTTAACGAAAGCCCTATCGTGCCTAAATGCCGCCCGTCACCGACAGATACTCCATCAAATCTCCCTGAATCGGTTCGAAGCTCATCGCTCCAAGAGCAAAAGAAACAAACAAACAAAAGACACGCAATCCATTTGGTCTTACACGCGTTGCCTGGTCGTACCTCTGTCCGTGCCGCTCGGGTGGCATATCAATAAAGCACCTTCCGGCGCGCAGCCACAAGAAAGACGCGTATTTTTCCTCGAGCCCGTACAGCCTTCCTACTCGGCGGCCGGGAAACGAGAAATTCCAGCTTGTTTCGGGAGCAGGCGGCGAAGGTCATCATCAGCCAGCGAAAAGAACAGGAAGAGACGGTCGGCCCACGAATTGTCGTGCGCAAAAGATGCCGCTGGCATCCGGTGGAACGCCGCGCTCTGCCCAACAAGAGCGCAGCCTCGCGGCGTTCCTTGTCCAGCTTGGTCTCGCAAGCCGCGTCGGCCTCGACGGACAATTACACCGAGAGCAGGGAGCGTCCCTCGAGCAGACTCCTAGTAACTAACGCGTTACAAGTGGTGCGTTACTTCTGTCTATACACGCGGTCACCTCAAAATTCAAAGTAAAACGAAAAGAAAAGGCCTTGGTTCTAGCGGTACTTTACTAATTTCCTTCTTCATCCGTCGAATTAAGATACACGTAGCTGCATCCTAAATTAGCGTGATGTAACTTTTTTTTTCAAGACGTACAGATTTCAAACGCCCAAACCATCATTTCTTTTTTCGACAACCAAATTTTGTAAGTACTACTTCGCGCAGCACATGAATAATGCGCAAAACTTACTTTTTTCCCCCTCGATGTGACAATGAGTATGGTTACTTTATTTGGTAACAAAATAACGACTTGGTGGCTTTTAACTAGAAGGAACGAGTAACGTATTTTTGGTACTTTTTGAGTGAGTAACGAGTAATTGTATTCAGTTCTTTTTTTTTTCAGTAACGTCTACATGATTGCTGCCAAGCTGTCGGATGGATGTGGACAATATCTATTGGAGGAGAGCGGAAAAAAAGTTTGACTTTTATTGTTTCTGTTTATATTTTTTACGTTACAGTATTGTAAGGAAATGCTTCCCAAACTTGACTAACCTGCGACTCGTAAAAATAATTAAAACATTTCGACAAAAACAAATCTATGTCATTACTTTCAAGTTAATTAATATTCTTGGATACATATTATTATGTTTACATCATATAAATACGTATCTACATAACTCACTGTTGGAAGTCGGCTCCATCAGATCCCAAGCATCGCTACGCTGATCGTGAGGAAAAAAAGGCAAGATTTAGATGCGCGAGATTCGGCAGTCAATATTTTTGCTGTGATTCCACAAAGCTGGACAATCCACTTTTCTGTGTTTGGTGATTTAGAACGGGTGGAATAGATATACTTGCCTGCTTCGTTTCCCGTTCCCGATGATAACTTTCAGAAGAAAACCAAAAATAAAGGATCAGCTGCTGCCTAGTCGTGCTCTAATTAAAACTTTTAGTGAACCTTCCTCGGTCCCAATTGACCAGATGTCTGGTTTGTGGTTGTTCTCTTCTGAAACCTATTATCTGCAACATCTAATCATCCGCTCTACTAATCCTCTCTTGAACTGTAAATCCTGTTTTGCGAAAAGAATGTACAGCTTGTTCGTCCTATTCGTGAGACTAACCTCACGACAGAAGTGTCCTAGTTTGTCCTTGCTAGGACAAATGAACTGTCCAATCACAGTGCTTCCACCGTGGACGTTCAAGGCCTTTCTTACTCGCTTCCCCATGAACATCTACTTGCCTCTGTTAAGTCATGCATCGAGTCCCACGGTGAGCTCTCGTTCCGTAACTCAAGTGGTGTACCCAAAGAAAGTTTTCTTGATCTGCTACATTTCTATCTTAATTCGACATTCATTAAGTGGCAAAACGGTTTCGTTTTTTTTTTTTGCAAAAGCCTGCAGTTTCTATAGGCTCAGGTGTTGCACCGGTCCTAAGTTATAGTTTTCTTGCGAGTGTCGACCGTACCATTAAGATGGCCATAGCGTCCATGCCAGTTCTTGACGTGTTTAGGTATGTAGATGATGTTCTGCTAGTGTACCGAAAGACATTGGACAATAATGTAATTGGTAGCATCATGGACATTTTGCACAAGTGCGGTTCAGGACTTGTTTTTACCTGTGAAACTCCCAAGGAAGGGGTGTTGCAATTTCTAGACCTCTCCCTATCTTTGCAAACAAACCACCTGTGCTGCTAATTTTCACCCTGTTCTAAAAAAGGTTTACTACACTGTACGTCCTCGCACTCAAAAGTCGTAAAAAGAGGCATAGCTCTTTCCTGCCTTAATTCAGCCTTAAAGGAGTCATGCCTCCACACCCTCAAAGGCAGTTTTAATGCTCAAATTGAGAGGCTTACAGAGTCTGGGTTTCCAACGCAGGAGCTAAGTGAGGTGGTAGGAACTCTGATAAAAAAAAGTAAAAGGATGTGAAAAAGCTGCACGTTTTGTCGACGAAAAAAAAGTGGTGGTAATTCCGTGTATACACAGAATTTCTCACAATCTTAAACAGGTAGCCAATAGGTACGGAGTCCCCTCAGTGATGTCAGCCCCCCCCCCCCCCCAAAAAAAAAAATGGGTCAAAAAAGTTCTGAAGTTCGAGCAAAAGTAGAAAATATTACAAAACACAGGTGCCACACAAAACATGTCCGCCCTTACGTTCCCTGTTCAACCAGTGTGATTTATAGCATTCCCCTTTCCTGTGGTAGATCCTACGTAAGACAAACAGGACGGTGTAATAATGACCGGTTAAGAGAACACAATCTTTCTCTAAATTCCACGGTGGGGGCTCACCTACCCCTGCATTGTCAAGCGTGTAAGTGTACACCTTCTTTACAAAAAACCTCGATAATTGGCAGATTCCGCGAAAAACACACTAGGGAAATTTTTGAAGCTTTTAGTATACTCCGCCCAGGCCACGGTGGAAGAAATACATTTAGGTGGTGACTCTTGCCGCTCTTCCCGCGTGGAGCGAGCGACCAGATCGTGTCCGGAGCTAGCATCGAACCAGGAGTATACTCTGTTTCACCTTATCATGCACCGCAGGAAGGGCTTCAAGCACGAGCTCCTTACTCTGGGGCACATTTCGGCGGCACAAGCTCTCGTGACTTAAGGGCGGCTGCCAACGCCATGAGCTCGCGCTTCTAGCTTTCGCCGCGGTACAACATAAGGTGAAACGAAGTATAGTTAGTTCCGCGCCGCTGCGGAGGGCGCTGAGGTGTGAGCACCGTGAGTATGAGGTCTCTCCTCGGCGGCCAGGGTTTCGGGGGCGTAGCTTGCTCGCCTTTTTTGCGGTATGGTGGGTATTGTGCGGCCAGTGTCTCGCCTCATGTTTTGCTTTGGTGCTGTGTCGATCAAAGGTGCCACCATCGTGCAAGTTATGCTATAAGGATGGGAAAGACGTGCTTCGTTCCCAACTGC
Source organism: Ixodes ricinus (assembly GCA_037355805.1). NCBI lineage: Eukaryota > Metazoa > Arthropoda > Arachnida > Ixodida > Ixodidae > Ixodes > Ixodes ricinus. The sequence continues at coordinate 87,011 of JAZHYW010004039.1, forward strand.
ACTTCGGGGTACCGGAACAGTGCAGAGCGAGTGTCCTTGTTGAAAGCTCCATTGAATGACGCTCGCCTGGAGCAGTGGCGTCGTGCGATCCCGAGGGCCGATCGCAAGTTACTACCTAGTCTCCTCATCTCGTTGACCAAGTGAAGACCAACCTTGAATGTCTAATTTCTGTCGAAGACTGGGAATGCGAAGATGTCTGGACAGAAAAGGCTGAAGAAACCAAGGCTGTGGACCGCATACTATATTATGTAACTGGGATTTGGAGTGTGAAAATGAAAAAGGCTACACGCTGCCCTGCATGCCTATCAGCTTTCAGCATCGACAAAAACACTTCTGCTGAAGCAGCACTGACAAACGTGAAGAACATAGGACGCCTTATACACCCCAACAAGAACCTTTTCCAGCTACTGAAGAAATCGGAACAGTTCTCCGTGGAAAATAAAAGCCACCAGACTGTCTATACTGGGACACAATCGACAGTGTTCTTGACACATGCACAATAACGTTTCCATGCGCTGAACACAAAGAAGAAACAATTGGCTAGTTGCTCCACGACTATTTCAGCATGCGAATGCGACAACACTGTCAGCATATTACCATGAGATATGAACGAACAAGCTCAAGAAAAGAAAAAAAAATCAGCAAAGCAGCGCTCGTCTTAGTTTAAGAGCATGGGCGAGAAACACAGGATGTAGGAGATGGCGTTCTTTGGTAGTATGCAGTGAATTCAGCTTTTGTGTACATTTTAAAGCAAACATATTTGTCACGTATTTTTTTACAGATGAAAAGTGATTTATGTCCAATAACCGCTACTATTGTTTGACTTTCAGTCACTGTGTCATCATGCCAGTCAGTATGTCATCATACTGTGTCATTATTTCGGTCACTATGTCATCATAAATATAATTTTGTTTTTGCTCACAAGGTTTGTATATTCCAAAGTACAAGTTGACATTGTATGTATAAACCATTCGAAATGCTATGACCTTTATGCGCATGTAAAGAATTATTTTGGCCCCACTATGTAACATTATCAGAATTTATTTTTTTCAGTAAGAAGGCAGGAGCAGGGTGGGAAATATCACCCAACCTCCTATAAAGCCGCGCAATGTGTGTAAACAATTTACGGAACTGTTACCAAACATGCTGTTTGACAAAACATGTGAGCACGACCCAGCGGTTTACTCTAAATTACTCTAAATTATTGAAAGCCCAGTAGATTATGCCGGGAAGTTTTATATTTATACGAGTATTTTTGTCACGCTAAGTCATCATCGGAATGTTCCCGTTTACAAAAACAGGAACCGCACGGGGGAAAAGGCAATCAGTGCCAGTGCGCCAACATAAATTCATCATTTCACTACACAGTACACAGGGACCGAGTAAAGAATGCATAATTTCCTTCACAAGCCCTCTATACAAGCCTTCACATGCACCTCTAAACTTGGGCGCCATCTATCTCCGTGCGCGTGAAGCGCGCTCTGCGCGCCGAACATAATATGGTCGCCACGTGAGACAGAGAGTCACCACCTAAATGTATTTCTTCCACCGTGGCCTAGGCCAGCGTTGTGTCAGCCATCCTTCTGTGGGATTAACCGACAAGGAAATCGCCTTTCTACAATCATTTGAGTGGGGTTGATGCTGTCTGTCCTCCGCGTGCTCGGATGCCCCCGTGCCAGTGTGGCCTCGGCTAGAGCTGATACAACGGGCTGTTCTTTTTTGTTCCTTCAATACATCGAGCTGTGAGTTTGCGCTTGTCTCTTCTCTCTTCTCTCTCCACTGTTCCTTTCTATCTGTGCGCAATTTCAACCATGTCTTAGCCTTTTGGGGAACAAAGGTTAGGTTTTAGATTTTTGTCCTAATCTCAGGTTGTTGCTTTTTGTGTGTGTTTTTGTGTGTTTTTTTACCTCTAATTGAGCGTTGCTATTACTATTGCACGCTTCCAATGGAAGTGTTCAATAGGAAGTGTCCTCTGCAGACGCGCTTCAAACGGAAGCGCGTCTGCAGGGGGAAATCGGCCCTCTGCAGACGCGCTGCCTGTTTCTTGAAGCTTTCTTGCGCAGTGTACTCACAAGATTTTTTAATGGACGCCTCAGGACACATTGAAGCAATCCCTCGTTTTAAAACCTTAGAATGGGCTGAGCTGTATGGGAGAATGCCCTTCTTGGAGCGTGGCTCGTACGTCCAGCATATGTGATCGCCCCTGAGCCTCAGTTTATAAGATCTAAAAACTGCAACTCGCCATTTTTTGCCTGAACTTCAGGCCTTCACGACAAGACTAAAACATATCAAGTATTATATGGATTTCACCGCTAGCCCCTGTAGTCGTCTTGCTAAGAACTAGAACGTCATCTACATATCTGGAGACTTTAAAACCTCCCTGTTCTCGTAGTTTGTCATAAACGTTTTTTTCTCATCTATTTAGAAAACATATTGCACAGTATGGGTGCCACGCGCGAGCCAATGCAAATTCCCTTCTCCGAGTGTTCTGGTGGAGGTGACGGAAAGTCTAAATCAAGAAGATTAAAAGTACATAAAGGCAACCTCGTGAGAAAAGCACAGTTAGACCAATTGTAATTCTGTACATGCACTCCGTAACACACAACCTTAAAGAGGTAGCTGACCGGTACGACGTACCAGTGATGTCTTCGGCACCTAATAAGCTGTCAAGACTGTGCCGTAAAATCAATAATTCCGGTGATGCTGCAGAAAAATGCAACACGAAATTCACAGACTGCACGACGGGAGTTGTTTATGAAATTTCAATGTCATGTGGGTTTGTATACACCGGTCAAACTGGCCGACGCTTCAACGATCACGCACGTGAATATGACGCGGCCACACGAGCAACCCCATTTGGACATCTGGTAACACACTGCACCCGCTGCCCTTGCACCCCGTCATTTAAAGACACCATATTTCTGGCCAGATACCCAGATAAGATATCCAGGGAGCTCCACGAGGCTTTTGAAATCAAAGCCAAATGCAAGATGTGCGCAAGTGACACTTTAATAACCTTATCGACAAAAGAATTTGATTTTCTAGAAACGGGCCTACACCGTGCCTAGTCGTGACGAAGGGTTTTTTCACGGCTATCTAATGGATTCGGTTTTTTTTTCAATAAATGTTAGTTTCGAGTGTGACAGTGTTTACGTCTCTTCTTGTTTTTGTGTTTTTTCGGCGCCTATCTACGAAGTGTACGTAACAGCGGCGTGCGATTCTTTATCGCTGTAGCAAGCGTCGATTTCTCTCTTGGACAACGGTGCCACGGTGTGATGTTGGAGTTTCTCGGCACTGTGGGGGGACGAACAGGTTCAGTCCGTCCTCGCTGGTGTCTGCTCGCGGTCTCCCTCGTGTGGATACACTGGATGCGCTTGGGAGACAGATGAACTGCGGACATGTCGTCGCGTGATCAATCCGCCCGCGGATCAGTCCGTCGTGTGAGCAAAGGCTCCCCGTGGTTTGCTATAGACGTTTAACGCACGCGCCAGATTACAGCTGCCATTGCTGACCTTCTCTTGTCTTATCGAGATGCCGAGCCACTGATACGGATGTTGACAAGAATCCACAAAGGCCAATGTTTGGGAGAAGGACAGAATAAAATCTAAAAAGATCGAGGTACACCTAGGCACTTCTTATGAGTTGTGAATGCGAAAGCATGCAAGCCGCTCGTCCGCGCCCTTTTTCGTCTGCTGCGTACTTTTCGTAGCCGGTCAGCGCGCGTGCTCCCCTGGTGACCTTGGACGCTCCGTGTTAACGGCGCGCTGATGGACACGCAGCGCCATGGGGTGAGCGGTCGTGGAAACTGACGAGCGCAGCGGCCAATGGAGCCCACTCGACTCGCGCCAGCCAATGGAACCGAAGGCGAAATCCATCAGCTTAACTCCGCTCCTATTGGGATCGCGGAAACTAGGTGCCGTTTTCGCGCTTCAAACTGATGACGTCGGCTCGCTCCATGTGACAGTTAATGCTTGCGCATTAAAATGGCAATAACCTGTCCTGCTATGGTAATAATGATGTGAAGTAAACAGAATAAGAGGAAACAAAAACTAAAGGTCGGTTATGGAGGCGCCCATGCACAGCTGCTGCAAAGCGTCTATAGAGCCTCTCTCGCAATCCAGGCTCGCTGGAGAACGTACCCAAACGCTGGCGCCGTCTATGAGGGGACCTCGTAACTGCATTTCACTAGAGTGAAGTTTTTTGCAGCATTTGCGACATTAAATGTACGTACTATTTATGATAAATCGTCGTTTATAACATGGTCCGAAATTTATTGAGCCAAGAAAAAAAAAAGAATAATTGGCGAAAACGAAAGAACACATACGGGAAAGTTAAGTGTTCCATGGGGACCCGATAGACAGCGACGGTGTGTTCTCTCGTGGTAAATATTTTAAGATGTTTCAAGGCACACGGTTTTTAGCAGACATAAGCGTGTGAAACAGCCGTAACGAGTAACGTACTTTTATTGATGATACAGTATAGTAGTAACGAAAACACTTGTCAGTGATTTAGGAAACTAACGAGCAGGTTATGGCATTACTAAAAAAAGTTACACGTGACCAGTAACGTCGTTACCCCGTAACGCATTACTTCGAGCACTGAGAGAGGGTAATGTTAGGTCACATGTGTTTAGCATTTGGCTCATTCGCACTGTTTCATAAAGTTCTGTGGCACAAATATGGGGCACAGCACACTGGATGTGCATTGACCAGGGGGTCACACTGCTTGTACATCATACCAATGAGAGTCTGCTTACAGATTCGAACGCGAGTCAGAAATCCTTGCTTCGAATGCCGCGTGGCTATGACTTCAAGGAGCAAACGTGGCACGCGGCATTCGAACCACGGATATTGCGGTGACTCGTTTCTGCAGAGTTGCCTTTTGTATGATATATGAGCAGTGTGACCCCAGGTTTACTGTTCCTTTCCTTAGGTTCCACTTCTATTATCATATTTCGCTATCAGTTGCTTGCGAACTTAATGGTTCGCTAATTGAGATAACGGTAAGCTGTGACATTTTGACAAGCGCTTCATTTGAAAAGACACTGAGCGCTCTGAAATGCGTAGGTTATAGGTATGGTTAAAAAACAAATTATAATTTTGCCTCCGGACACCCTATGCAAGGAGCCTACTCTGGATGAGAGGGTGTTCCTGGTTCACACCAAAAAGCGTCATAATTGTTCATATTTGAAATATACAAGAGAGAGGAGAGAGAGTAAGAGATGAGCGTACTCACTTTATGGAGAGGCAGAAATGAAAAATAAAACTAATATCGGCACAAAACTAAAAATGCTGAATAAATAAGTCAAAATTAAAATAATGGTGTCCAATCAATTTTTTTTTAACATTCAAAGTGTAGAAAAAAGAAGAAAAATGAAACAAGGAAAGTAGTGTGAAAACAGGCGGAGAAGTCCGCGTGTGGAGGGAAGTCCCACTTTCTCACCGTCTCCGGTTGTACGTCCTTTGAGACTAAACACAGGTAAATGACCTAGAGCCCGAGTTGAGATTCAAAAGATCCGTAGCGAGGCAGTAATCCTTCAGTTGCCTGGTAGCACAAAAGATCAGGCAGGCACCTTCAACAAGGCGAAGCGCGCTTTCTCGCGACAGTTATCAATACCGCCAGGACAGACGCGTGTGCGCAGGTCTAATTCTCAAAAACCCCTACGAACTGGTTCCTTCAGGCAAGACGTTCGAAGGTCGGCATGTCCCAAAACGAGAGATAAGATCGTTACACTGGGTTCATCATCGACCACCGGTCCAGCTGTAACGCACATCTCTAACCAGAAGCATTGTCAGTCTGCGTTGCAGGTATCATACAGCAACAGATCCCCAAAATCACATAGATCGACACGCTGTCTGCAAATAAGTCTGCGTTTGCCCACACCAGGTGTTGACACTGCGCACGCGCAGAAACCGGATTCGTGTTAAGTGAAGCGTTTGCCAACGTTATTAGATTAGCTCAGTTACGGAACTGCCCATAGACGCTGCATGCACGAACAGTACCCCCCTCACTCACCACGACTCGCCCGGCGTCGCTCGACGCGCCGCCGGACGGCTGCTTTGGTAACTGAATCGGGATACGTTCGTTTCAACGTTACTAGACGCTTAAAAACCAACGAAAAAAACTCTTTTTGTAGTAACTTTTATTGGAGTTTAGTACAAAATGGGGGGCGCGTGATATTTTCTAAAATTTTTAGTTTGCATGGTTTTCAGCACAATTAATATTGTTTTTATACATGTCATGCCTCAGCGGTGATTTCAGGTAGTGCGTCCCGACCTAGGCGCATCTTAACTTCGGTGGTATTTCGCGGCGCGTCCGCTGGGGATACGGGGGTGGCACCCCTGTAACTTCTTCCACCGTATCTGTTTCGGCTCCGAAATGGCCGATTGAAGCCAAAATAGATGTCACGTGCAGTTCCTCGAGTGACCGCTGCGGGAGAAACGGCGGCGTTGTGATCGCCATTGGGCGCTTCAGCTGTGCTCCTTGGAACGCACAGTTATGAAACGAAAATATAGATGGCGCTTAGATCGACGGCTGGCGGATAGAAGTGAGTGACGGGGGGGGGAGTGAGGTACGTCGATCGCCTCCGGTACGACGGGAGTTCCAGGCGAGGACTGGAGTAGTAACGCTCTAGTAACGTTGGCGTTTGCGCAAGCGCCATCCGACAACAGCACCATCGCGCTGGAGTGACATCAGAGCCCCATGTCGGTATACTCATATATATTTATATAGGTAGCACGAAAGTGTTGAGAAAACGACGATATACGGTGTCAGTATTCGTTTACCTAGAACCATGTGAGATGATCATAAACAAAAACGACTCTCGCACTAAGAACAAAAAGAAGTTGTTTCTTGTGCGCTTTAAGACCTTAGCTTTACAAATACACGCCCGCGTTAGTAAATTAGCCTACCATTTTCAGAAATCGGTTCTTTGGGATGTTTTGGTAGAAAATGCGCGCGCACAACACGAGCGCCGGCACAAGCCTGTTGCTTGAAAGCCTCTCATGGTCGCTGTATATACGTGGAACGCGAACATGTTTGCTTACCAAAAGCTGCTGAACCATGAACTCTCAGCGTCGTAACTAAACTCGGGCCAAATTAAAGATTCTTTGCGAATTATTTTCGACGACATTGTTTCGCCGTATATGTAGCTTATTGAACTAACATTAGTCATTTCGAGAACGTAATGTGGTATGGTATTCGAGGCCCTTGCAATGCTACGAATTCAGTCGAGTTCTGCTTCAAACAAAGTGCAAGCACATATCAAGCAATATTAAGCGACACCTTGTTTTACTAATTTTAGTGGATTCGCAATATAGAGGCCGTTTAGTTTGACCGCACCACGGTGAAAACTGTCCACATCTTTTTGCTTTTTTATTTTTTTGCTTTTCTACAGCCTAAGGCACAATTTTAGGTTAATTCATCAATGTAAATATGTTCCCACATTTTTTCCTTTCTTTTTTTCTGCAGCCTAAGGTATAATTTAAGGTTTACCTTTTTTAGACAAAGAGTTTTAGCAGACCCTTTCGACAGTCTCGATATCTCTCCGGGCACGTGTTTTTAAGCATGTCTGGTAAGGGCAGCGCCAGCTCCAGAAACTAATATAATTTCTCGAAACACTAACCGCTAAAACTTGATGTTAGCATTTACGTAATTTGTCACTCAAGAGTCCTGAACAGGCGAAAACGTTGTTAATTCAGGAGACAGGTTTCCGCTGGCGCCTTCTTTTGTGTATCAACAAAACAAACACGTGCACACATTGTTTTTAACATACCGCTTATAAACAGTTTGTATACGTACTTAATCGTATGTACAGTCGTAACCAAACTTAACAAAAACACGCAACTAACTTCTTTTTTTTTTGTGTGGGTGCAGCAGCCGGTGCCACTGATTTAAAACATAATATCGGGCCCATCCAAGTGTGCAGGGGGAGTACTGTAGCACCACAAATAGAATACTGATGAAAAGGACACGAACACTGCTTCATCATCCCTTTGTTTCGCGTTTTTGTGCTTCACATTGTATAACGTTGCTCGCTTCCCAATAAGAAAGTAAATAAAATAGAATCGTGTTTATAATTGATTTGTTCTTGCTTTTTACATAGTTTTTAGTACATATAGCATAAAATAAAAGTTTGTTCGTGATAATATTTGCTGAAAAATGGGCGGGTCTGACTGGGACAAATATTCCTTCCCTGATGCATCTAAACTGATCCTTCAATTTAGCTTCCAATCGACTCTAACTTATGGTGCTGAATCTAAAAAAAACATCAATGTTTCACACACACACACACACAAAAAGATTTAATGATTTTTTAAAGGCCGTGGCTAGCTGCGCCTTGGTGGACTTAGAAGTTAGAAGTAACTCCGCGCGGTACGCGATCTCGGAGCCTACCACACTCAGCAGCATGTCATGAAAAAAGAAAAATACAGTGACGCAGTTCGTTTAAGTTTAATTCCGACTGTTAAATCCAACACACAAATATATTTGAAGACACTGTTTTGAAGAATTTTGGAAGTTAGGAATGTGGGTGTTTAACTTTGATCGGCGTTCCTAGGTGCTGTCGCGGACGATATGAAAAAATCACAGGAGGGCGCTTAAGCTTCGCCTTCAACAGTGGAACGCGAAAGCCGCGTGTGCAAGCGTGTCTACGTGGTCTAGTCAGTAAAGCATCTGGCTCGCAACCGAAGGGGCGGTGGTTTTGAATCTCACCTAAAATTTTTCAAATACGTTCCTTTAAGGTAAATTAATTACGTTATAAAGTGAAATCATTTGAGACATGCGGCGACCTTTATTTCGCATTACATGTCACGTTTTAATCAAGTTCATAGCACGCGTGACGTCTGGTTTCACGTGAGCGTTGTGGGTTGTTTGAAGTTCCCGCGCGAGGTCATGTGGCTCTGGCGTCATGACCCTATCAACCAATCACGATTTTCCCTCCACCGCCGCCGACGCCGACGCCGCCTTTTCTGCGGCACGAGCTCCTTTAACGTTTTCGCGTCTAAAGAGCAGGCGAGCGCGCGTGGCTCCGAAGACCTTCAGTGCTCTCTAACGGAAAAAAGCTGAGCTATCATCGAAACTATTGTGTCATTCTGTACACGAGCTGCATTTCAGCGGCTGTTCGACTTTCGTTGTTACTCCCCATTTGGTCGGCAAACAATTGCTGAGTCAACATCGATTTCCGCAGTGACATTGGATAAAGCTCGCGCCGTAAGACCGGAAGGGGAATGTAGACTTTGACAAATAGTTGCGTTCAGCGAAAAAAGAAAGAAAAATATTGTTGATCGTATTTTATTTTCAGAACTTGTTATCAAACGCCCGAGAGCTGATCGTTCAACTTGCCGACCGGTGGTTTCAGCTGCGCTTGATTTCGCCTTTTGTCGTGGAGCGACCCTACAGACGGCACAGAAATCAGCATGAACTCAGCGACAGCGGATGAAACGGGGAGTAAGGACAAAAATTGAACAGCCGCCGAAGCCTCAATAAAAGAGAGCTTCTTCCCTGTAGAAGGGGCTGCAGGCCTTCTAGAGGGTCTTCTCGGGCGCTATTCGGGGCTTAAAAAACGCAAAAATAAACTAATAAACAGGGTGCATTTAATCTTTTTCACAAAGGTGTCTTTAGGTGGTTAATTTATCATGCTCAAATTGTATGAGTGTAGGTGTCAAACAAAAAATATGTAATCCTGAAAAAAGAATTGTTTCTTCTTCTATGCACAGGAATGAAAATAGCTAAAACCGTCTGGTTAACGTCACAGATGGTAGTGCGCACACACACACACGCACAGGCACACGCACACGCACACGCACGCACGCACGCGCACACACACACACACACACACACACACACACACACACACACACACACACACACACACACACACACACACACACACACACACACACACACACGCATATTATTTTCAGAAAAGATTTCAAATGTTTGCTTTATGTTGTCATTTGTGAGCAGCATCAACCAGGCTGTTTTTGCCGTTCTCCCTGTAGACAGAAAAAAAAAGATATCTTAGGTTTGCTTTTTTTTAAACCTACACATAAAATTTGAGTATGATAACTGCCCCACGTAAAGACGCTTCTGTGAAAAAAAGTTTATTGCATTTAGTTCATCGCTTTATTTATAATCTTTTTTTACGCCCGCGTAGCCCTTGAGAACACCATATAAGCCGCTACCTTGCCTGGGCTTTTTATATCGTCCGTGACTGTATACATGAACTCGCGGTGCCTCACCTTTATCTTCGTTGCCACACAAATTTCATCTCAAGGATAGTAACAGATGTCTTCCACCCACCCCGTGCGCGCATTTGGGCCCTCACCCCGATATGTACCACGTTTCCGTAAATATAGCTGCGTACTGCAAGCGTGTGTGTGTGTGTGGACACAGGTTTGCGGTCGCAAGAATGAACACATAATCTAGAAATAGCATTTGGGAATATGTGTGTACTATTACGTTCAATATGGCTGAAGCAGTTGTGCTTCTTTGGCGCACCTGCCAATTTTTGGGAGAGCTTCGGTTCGAACTAGGAGGGGACTACGAAGTTGATGTCCCAATTTAGTGATGCAAAACTATCGATATTATCGATACTATCGATAGTGGAAGCCAACGTTAACTATCGATAGTGAAAAACTATCGATAGTGCATTGATAGTCGACTACTGTAAAAATACTGATACTGGTATCGATAGTATACCATCGATAGTCGACTGTCGTGAACCTCGATAGCATACTATAATGGTCGACTCTCCTGAAACTGTTTATAGTATATCGAAAAACTACACATATCCAACTATCGTAAGTCTCTTGAAAGGGTTTTATTAAGTGTCGAAGAACGTCCATGAACTGTCATGTAGCTCAGAGAAAAACGCAACTCATATTAGTGAATTCCGTATAATTATCGAGGAACAATCTAAAACCTATTGGAAAACAATCACAAAACGGCAGAAATCATCCTTAAAAAGCTATTGTCAATAAACGAGTAAGAAATCTAGTGTATACTATAAAAACTATTAGTAAAAAATGTGAGCCTGAAAAGTTGTCGAAGAATTTTTGCTGTTTTATATTGCTTTCCGGGGTGTGCACTTTGCTTTTTTATGAGCTCAATGAGATAAATTGATATCCCTTTCGTCCCTGAGTAAAATGTATATGTTTTGTATAAATCCGAAACCCTGCTTGAATATAATGCTAGGGATGGTGATCGAATGCGCCAGTATGGGGATATGACTTTACCCAAATAAAAAAATTAATGTGACGTGTTTTTTGTTTTTTTTCGAAACGAGCAGGTTAATATAAAGAAGGGAAACAATAAGGGGACGAAAATACAGCGCAAACAAAACGACGGACCAGTAGAAGAGTATACACACAGACAAGGCGCTGACTTACAACTCAAATTTAATAAGAAAAAACATGAAGGCCGCTAAAAAAAACCGAACAATCCACCACACACCACGTTCCCATTGGCCGAGATATTCTATCTCTTTTTGATAGAGGGCCACAATATTCCCTTTCGGATTCACAGGCTTTTTCACTAAAATAATCCCTCGTTGCCAACAATATTGTAACTTGGATCACAGTAACTATTCGTTTTTATTATTTCTTTCTGATCCAGTTAACGTTATGTTCCCAAACTTATTGTATATGAAGAATGGAAAAACTAAACGCGTCAGCCACTATGTTTTCTTGGTATATGCTTTTTATCTGGTAATGTTCAATTTGAAGTTTGTACAACGAAATCTCTGTTGCATTTATTGATTTAAATATATTTATTTATGGATTGCGTGACAGCTTCTGTATTTTGAAGAAGTATTTTACACCAACAGGTAAACATTTTCCAAGCTACCGTCTTTAAACTTTGTCAAAATAGAACCGGACAAAAAGTGGCAACATGTCATAGGCATACAAGCCTAAGTGTTTTCGTCAACAGCTAATTCCCGATTTTCTGGTTTTCGCTATAAATGGTCATCAGGAGAAAAGAAATTCTAATCGCCAGCAGAGGGCTTATTTTTACCTGTCAGTGATCAAGGCTATAAAAAGGAATAGGTGTCAATTGCATAATTAAGGAAATAGAAGCTTGAAATAAAGTTGTGAAAACCCTGATGCTAAATGTCTTCAGCAAGTGCTTTCCCAGCTCCAATACAAAAATATATATATATATATATTTAATTGAATAGATTTCACAAATGCGGGCATACTAACCTCGGAGAGGTTAGAACATATTAAAAAGAGGCTGTCACACATTGTGTACAACCGTTAGTACGGTCACCGGGATTTTTTATTTTTTATTTATTTGTAGTCACGATTCAATGTTACAGAGGATGAATTTGCGGAAATTAGTAGCTCGGTAAAATTTTCGAGACCATGTATTTTTACACAAAACCGTACATGAAACATTAAGTTGTTCTGAACTCCTGTCTCTGCTCTTTAATCTGTTCCGCGCTTGAGCAATCTCCGCAACCCCAACACGTTCTATGTGCAAGGCCTATGTTAACTTTTCCCCATCTTGGGTATTCAAAGTAGTTTTAATACACTTAGCACGGAGGTCGATATCTTCGATAGTGAACGCTCAATTAAAACTGCCCTAAGCATTCAGCTCTTTTAAGGTTTTATTTGTACAGAGCGCAGTTCTTAGGTGCCCGTTTCCGGCTTAAGCGGCGTCGCCGTCGGCGTCGGCGTTGGCGTCGGCATAAACGCGCGTTGCATTATGGGATGTTTCCCATAATGACGCCACACGTGACGTCATGAGGGTCATGAGTGGCGAAACGTGGGTCACTAGGATCACGCGTGACGTCACTCGTAACCGCGCGTTGCGTTATGGGACGTTTTCCATAATGACGTCACACGTGATGACGTGTGGCGTCACGAGGGTCACTAGGGTCACGAGTGACGTCACGAGGGAGGGAGGGGAGCAGGAGGGGAGGAGGAAGGGAGGAGGATGGGAGGAGAATGAGAGGAGGAGGCGGGAGGAGGAGGGGAGGAGGAGAGGGCATACCCTTCTCTTTATACCCTCCTCCTTCTCAAGAGCTGCGCTCTAATTCGGCATTACAAGGAGTCGTAAACATCTTTCATTTTTTGTGTGTTTGTGTAATTTTCTTGCTTTAGTTTGTTTTTAAGTGTGTATTAGTGTGTACCAGCATTTAGGCTTGGGCTGTTCCTGGACACAAGAAAGAAAGAATAAGGAAAGTGTGAAGCTTGATATCTTAACCCCAGCAATATACAAAATACGTGCGCAGGAAAACTCGCAAACCGCCATTTCTGTTTTACCTCTAAATTAATTATACGAGAATGCAACTAACACTGCATAGTTTTATGAAAGCATACTTTCGATAGTATCGATAGTCAACTAAAACCTAACTATCGATAGTACTATCGATTGCACTATCGCTAGTACATCTATATGTCCACTATCGATAATACTATCGATGGTACTATGGATAGTGAACTATCGATCGTACTATCGAGAGTCGACTATCAATAGTACTATCGATAGTTTTCGACAGTATCGAATATTTTGGAAAAACTATGGATAGTTTCGATAATAAAAAAATTTCAATAGTTTTGCATCAGCATGTCTCATACCTCGGACTATTTGACAAATTGAGATATGATCGAACTTGAGCAGACCGCGGACGCAGAAGAGGTCGGATCGGGCGTTTCAGCTCATATTATTACTAATAATGTCATTTAAAGAAAAGAAAAAAGAAGCTCTTTTCTTTGTCAAGATTAGTGACCATCTAAAGGCTGGTATGCCTATCGTACGTGACTCATACTATGCGCCTATTATAGGAAGCTGTCCTTGTCCGTAAGAGTCACGAACCCCCACGCTCGAAACGCATGCCGTTAGCATGAGTCTTTTTACGCATCTGGAAGCCACCTGACTCCTTTCACATACGCCACTTGGGTTATTTATTTTCTTCCCTCGGTCCGTGGGTTGGCGCACCCAAAAAGACGTTTTCGAGTACACTCCACACCTTCAGCCGGTCGTTTTCTTCACCGAGAAAGGTTTGTCCCTCTACTCTGCTCAAGCCGCCTCCCTGACTCTGAGGCAAAGCGTCGACCTACGGATCCCCGGGCGGCACGTGGAGAAATGCTGGGCGTTAATACCACATTCACGCTTCTTGCTTCGTGTTTCGCTCACTAAGATTATTATCGACCGACGCAGCAAACTAATTGGCTGGGAAACAGTAATGAGATGTTTGGGACTCACCACGCCCTGTCAGTTACGAAAGATGTCAGTGAATGGAGTAAATGTAGTCGAAATCTATCCTCAGTCCTTTGCTGGGGCGTGCCAGACGCCCTTCATTGATTTGGCACGTACCCCCCCCCCCCCCCCACACACCAAATTTGCTGTACTCGTCGCCGCTAAGCTGGCAGGGCGATGGAAACATCGTGCTGGTTGAACCAGTCAGCCGTTGGTTATGCATCACGTGATCCGGGCTCTCTGCACATACTCGAGAGAAGAGAGCGCAGTCGGGGGCGTTAAATGGCTGGCGATTGATTCATCCGGCGGGCACGTGGCTTCCACCGCCCAGTCAGCCTAGCGCTGAACGATCGCCGTTATGTTCAGAGCTCGATACGCCGTCGCAGTGTGGCATCGATCCTACAACGGACGCGGATGTGCTATTGTATCTTCTAGTAATTCTTTAATGTTTATTATTTTTGTTTTCGCCTGCTGAGCATTGTAAGCGGGTGATAGGGCCACGTCAGGCAGAGCTAATCTGCCCTTTGCCCTGTTACCCTAGCCCTAATGTCTAAATAAAACCAATTCAATTCAATTCAATTATTGCGATCAAGTCGGTTTTTAGGGCGATTGGTGCAGCGCGACGGCTTGCTTCGAACCAAAGCAAACCTCGAAGATGTTTAGATATATCCGCGGCCCATTCCTCCTCGTCTGGAAGAGTTCAAAGTTATATTATTACACTCTATTTTACATTAAGGCCGACTGCAGCCAGTGCTATACGATCCGATGTAGCCAACCACGCAGCGCCAAAATTGCATTGCCACTGCACTCGTTGTCCTCGTGTGTTTGCCATATCACCGACTGACTATTACAATGCGATTCCACTCACGCCGAGGTTAACACAATCTGAAATAGTTAACACGTCACTGGTGGTTGCTTGGGAGATAACGAGGTCTATGAACTACACAACCGTACAACTCAGGATGACGTCGCATTACTAAAAATATCATATAGGCAAGTTTTGTGACGGACGCATACTGTATAATACCCCTCTGCTGTCGAGCTTACAGCATATCGCTTAGTGCATCTCTGTTGCAGCACACAATGCCATTATACGTTATGTTTGTCCCTTTTTTTCACTGAGCACTCGGCTCTTTGTCGCAATCGCGGGGAAGAGCGTAACCGCGTAACCCGAACCACCGCAGAACAAGATACAGAGCGTTTTCCCAAAGTCAGCTCGGATGAAGATCGCGTGAGGTCGCATGATTGATTCTAGGCTTCTAGCGTGTCAAAGCTCTTTATCAGGATACATCAAGTTACGCCGCATTTTAGTGGGGTGGCATAGCGGGGTGGACGATATCATTCGCCAGGCGTTTCGTTTCAAGTCAAGACCGGCCGCAGCCAAGGCTACAAATCGGACGACATCAATATCAATCAAGCGAGCGCCAGAAGCGCTTCGGCTCGACGCTCAACGTCTTTCTGCCTTTGCCGTATCACGGGCGAAACCCATCAGGCATATAAAAAATGCGCAGGATCACGCCGCATGCACTGAGCGTGATTAGTTCAGCCGGTGAGAGCAAACCGGGCAAAAATAGCAAACCCTATGACGATGCATTTTTTTTTTGCAGCGAAACTGTTATACTTTTGGGACTGGGAAAAAAAACGAAAAAAAAAACGCGTCCTCACATGTCGACAGAAAATTCCCCATTGGTCCTTGCCAGTATGAATCAATAATAACAAAAAGAGAGGCAACCAGCGTGAGTCAGCTTTTTTGGCATTATTAGATAGTGAGGTCCTGATCCCTTGTTATCATCTCTAGGTATCGTCCTCGAGGTCGTCCTAGAAGTCGTCCTTGAGGTCGGCATGGACGTCGACCTCTAGGCATCGTCGTAGACGTCGTAAAGATAACAGCTTTGCCGGTCTTCCATCTTCACGTGGAGTGGAAGAACTCTATAATTTTTTTCTTTCTTATGCTGCTCGATTAGTTTTTATCGGATCGATCCGACCTAGTGTGAAACAGTTTATGAATGCAGCTAGAATTTAAATTGCATTATAGACTCGGCAAGAACCACGAGGAAATAAGCAGTCATCAATATCAAAAAGAACTCAAATATCTGATAGTTGCAGGTAGGCCACTTAAACAGATTAGACAGTTAAAAACCGGCATCAGACCTAATTCACGCGGAATTCATAAATTGAGTAGCTTGTTGGCCTACATCTAATAACACGCAGGAATGTATCGCTTAGCGTGAACAAATACGACATAATTCTAAAATGTGTATCTGTATGTGCAACGTAACAACCCAGTTGCGTGTCGAACAACGCTCGGACCGGATATAACTAACATTCCCGGAGAAAGTGACTAAGTAACCAAAACGCCTTTTTTCTTTCTTTTTTTTTTTAAAATCAGGCTGCCAAATATATTAGCGCAATGTTTAGTGAATGGCATTGGCATTCTTCTTTTAACGTAAGACCGAGTTACCTTAGACGCATTCTGGGATTCCAAACAATGTATAACATAGTTCATCGTCTCTAAATATCCGCTCCTGCCATGAAGAACGCCCGCGTGCTTACTGTCCAGTGGTGCAAGCAGAAACCAATCATTGAGATTTACGTAATGAGCTGGCACACACTATGTTCGTGCTCCCAATCATCGAGTAGCGGCGAGATTTCGAGCACGGAAATTGCATGTTCAGTCGTCATGCTCGGCAGGTTTATGTTTAATCTACATGTTATATCCGCCTTTTCCTTCACCCGTCTCTCTTAGTAAAATAACGGTGATAGGATTCCGCCAGCACCGCAAGATAATGAAATCACTCCAAATTTATAGGCCATACGTTTTCAGAACTAATTTATTTCAGAAATATTTTTTCTAGTATACAATGGAACGCTGGAATTGCTTGCCGTTATTGCTTGTTGAATGTACAAATGTTGACACATTCGAAAATCTGTTATCGCGGTAATCCTCCCCTGCTTGGGAAGCGCTGCTGACTGTCGTATTTGTAAATAAATAAAAAAATCCATGCCTTTTCTTAAACGGATGCGGGGCGCATGCGGCTAAAATGCGATGTTCTCTTAGTTTGTACAGTTATATCGTTATGTAGCACCAGTAAAAAGAAAACACAATATGTGAAGAAACATTTTTGTATTTTAAAACGTTATTGTGCGCACGTCCAACCACAGTGTTGAATAAGGTTTTCGTCCTTATTTCCTCATAAATAAAAATGTGCGATCCAGCGACTTCCGCGTTTCTAAGAGCTGATAAAAGATACGCAGGGGGACCGAACGACTCGGCAGTATAATTCATTTTCGGCGCACCTAAGCGCACACGGGAAAGAAGCACTCGTGCGTGATGGCGATGCTTTGTCTGGCAATGAACTTGGCTCGCACGCAAGGAGGTTGAACCGCACTAAATTGGCCACCGCGAATTACTGCGAGCTATGCAGTCGCTATCTCGGATGCTTTTTCATTGTACGCGCATTTACGACCGCTTTTTTTTTAATTTTGCTTCGTATTTTGATGTTATATGACATAGCGTGTTTGTTACTGTTATTTCATATTTACTTCCCTAATACGGATGACCTAAAAGGACAACCTTCACTTATTGTTTGAAATGCAATTCTCAATTTCTTATCGCAGCCGTGCGATTATTTCCACGCAGGATGGAGAATAAAAATCAAGATGATTTATTTCACGTTTCAAATTGTGATTTTAATTAGGCCAGTCATAGTATGATGATTTAAATCACGCCTTTCCAGTAAAAATAATCCCGAAAATAGTATTTATTAACCGTTTGTCTACCATTTGACACATTTTATGTGATTTTGTTTTGTACTACTGTCGAGATCGGTTATAACGAAGTCAACGGGAAGCGGAAATCACCTCGCTATATCCGCTATTTCGTTATAACCGACTTCGGTTATAGCGAAATGCAAAAGAGAATGGGAAATCGGGATCGCTTCGCTGTAGCCGCTATTTCGTTATAACCGACTTCGTTATAGCCGGTCTCGACAGTAAAATCAAAGAATCATCAAGCAAGAAAGATTCATTGCAGGCTGAACACGTGCAAAGTGCAGTAGTTTCCTGGGTAAATCGGAGCATTGAGATTTCTTTCTACCTTCCACTTTGTTCGTCAATTACCTAAAGTCCTATTTCAATCAAATTGTAACCCGAAAGAAAGTAACAAAAACTAGAAAAGTATGGCTTATTGAGAGCAGCTTAGAACGCGAAGTAAAAAGCAAATGAATGTTGTATTTTTTTTGCCAACAAAAATATTTATTCGTTTTTTTTTCTAGTATGGTGAGAGTTGCATCGATAAAAAGTTGTTAATCAAACTGTACTTTAAATTTAGAGTAATTTCTTCTTCCTCATTAATGTTATGAGCAGTGTTGTAGGCGTTACCGAAAAAAAAGTAAGAAAAATACGTTACTCGTTACTTGCAAATAAAAGGAACGCGTTACTGACCTACGTTACTCAAAATAAAATGAACGCGTTACAGTTACCGTTACCGATAAAAATTAATGCACGTTACTTTTGCGCTAGTTCATTAATTATTAATTAAAAATTTTACGGTTTTGACGTTACAGGTATGCATAGAGCCATATTTCAAGAAACATTATGTCCTCCCAGAAACTGAACATATTAATCTTATCTTTTTTTATAATTCCACCTAAATATTCACACAAAAAAAAAACGCAACAAAACGGAAAGAAGAAAACGCCAAAATTTATGACTTGGCGCCTAGAAAACAAAAAAAATGATTTAACAAATTTAAAAAAGAAATTCTTTTCCGCTTTGTTGCTATGGAGATAAAAATGGCAAGCTTGTCGCTATATCGAGTTTTGTTGGAGTAACACAGGGACCTAATGCTTGTTCCCAGAATGTCGTGATGTACCCAATTCAAATATATTATAAACATCATTTGAGCAACCTCTTCAGTAGTCCACGGGGACAAAAAAAAAAAGCTAGAAATAGAAAAAAGAACACCCCCGGTAACATTGATATTACACGTTTTCATGCAAAACAATGCATTTATTGAGTTTTCTTGGTGTCAAGAAGTCAACATACACAGCTTAGGTCGAGATACAGAACCGAAGACCTACAATCTTAAATCCGTCCCTGCCCGTTTCGATCTGGATGAGCATCGTACCGGCGTGCGGTCGTATCACACTGCGTGTGCACGTTAAAGACCCCAGGCGGTTGTACTGCACTGGCTAAATTGCTCATCTACAGCGAGTGACTCGTCGCAACTTTAAATGGCGACCAACTACACGCTATAAATATCCACACAACCCCAATTACCCAATTAAATCCGTAAATCAGTTGACAGCATTGTTCGTGGCGTTCGGCCAAAGAGCTTGTGTAGTTGGTAGTGAACCTTCAATGTGTGCACATTTCGCGTGACACGACTCCATGTACGCAGAGAAAATAAACGGGAAATCGAATAGGCGAAGATATTTTAATTGTAACCGGATAGAAGCACATAAATCAACCTTTGGAATAACTGTACCATATGCTGCAACTAAAAACTCGCGGACAGCAGTCACGTATCACGCTAAGTATTTATTTTTGCCTTCCGGGAAAGCTGCAGGATTTTATTAAAATGAAGAAAACGTTCTCCGAGCTATACGGTTTAAATATATTATTACTTATTAATTAGAAAATAATGTCAACAAATAGTAGTAAGTCTATAGTTACTAAAATTTAAAAAGAAACGTGCCGCCATATATTACGGCAGGAGATTTATATTTTAGGTTAGTCTACGATACATTTTTGGTGTGCAACTTTTTCTTGGTCATCAAGATTCGCTTCTGTCACTAAACCCAGCAATATACCGACATGAGTGTTCCGCGCATGCGTGACGCCGCATAAGTTTAGTCCCTATGAGGCACGCAGGCGGCAGTGGACGAGACTGCTCGTGACCGTCTCGGGCTCTGTCCGCGCAGACCCAGTCTGGTTGTCGCAAGGGCAAAGAGACTAAAGTTCCCTCCAAGCATCGCAGCAGCGGCGCCGTAACCAAACTGGCTTTTGAAATCGGTATTTTCATGTGTGGGAAGTGTCAACAGAGATTTCTCGTAGATCGTACGCAAGAACTTCGCGTTGCTAAAGGGAGCTCGGGCCTTCACTTCAAGCACGGAGCGAGCACGCACCCACAGAGTCCACAATCCACAGTGCGAGATCTACCCAAAACCCCTAACCACGTTTTCACGAGCCAGGCACAAACACTTTAGTATCATGTATCCCTAGTACGCAATGATAAGCCCCATGCCTCAACGGCGGCATCCGAATAGTCTTTAAACAGATTAACGCTAATCTGAATAATGATGAACCGAAGGACTTTAGTAGGGGAACCGGCCGTACTGGTCGCAAAATAAAAGCGTGCATTAGATGTCGGATATTTCACGGGAAGGGGGAAGAGCGTGTATCAATCCACTTGGAGACGAGCGCTCTCGAACGGGCGCCGGTGGGCGTGACGCTGCGCATCGGCGTCCAATCTGGGCCACTTACGCACCGACATCGCCGCTTAATCGGGGGCTCCAATGTCACATCCTGTTCGAAATTCCTCGGCCTCCGTTCGGCCGAATGAAGCCGCTCCTTTTCCCGAACCCTTTCATTACTGGACTTTATACCGAGAGATGAGACACTCGCATATATATGAATCATTCATATTACGCGGCAAACTCTTACGTAATATTATACGAGTGGCAACGTTTTACTATATTATTTTTTTATATCGAGAAGATGGTGATGGAAGAGGCAGAAAATCAAAAGCTGAAAGGAAAGCTTGCGATTTCACCCGAGTCTCCAAATATATATATATATGTATTTTCTTTACCTCTAATTTACATCGCTTTGAATACCTCAGAGAGGAGCACAAATAGGATATCATGTTTACCCTATTGGTTCACGCGGTGCTGTTCACGCCAAGGGGCAAGGCAGAGAGGAATCAAAAGCGAACCTAAATCTGCAGGCACGTTTGCTCACACCAGGCACGTAGCCAGGAGTTTGTTTCGGGGGGGGGGGGGGGGGGGGGTGTAATGACAAAAGACTGTATGAGGGGGAGGGGAGAGGAGGCCAAAGCAAAATGAAAGATTTCGGGGGGGGGGGGGGCCGGGCCCCATGGACCCCCCCCCCCTGGATACGTGCCCGGCTCACACACCATACAAAGGACACGGTGTTCACCCTAGACATTATGACAGGATCATGCGCGGACACGCCTTCATCATGTTCGATTCATGTTTGTTCCATACACATGTATGCTTTAAACATGTCTGCATTTTTTTACGATTAATGTAACAGGGTTGTTACACGAGGAAGCAACACGCCTGAGACCGCGTCTGCAGGTTGTCTTTTGCACGGTGTGGTAGGAGCGTGCAAAAGACTCGTGCACTCCCGTGCACGAGCTCGCGCAAAGAAAAAAGCCCATGCGCGCGAGTTGAGCAGCACCGACCGACACGACAGCGAACGTAGCCCTTTACTCACCCGTCGCCGGTGCAGAGCGCAGCACGAGCAGTTCCCGGAACAGTCCGTCCGCTCGCCGGACCGTTATCGTAGCGAGGCACGATTCTACTCCGGGGCGGCGCGACGGAACAGGCAGCGTGGCGGCGTGGTCGCGGCGGTCTTTGGCCCGCGCCTTGTGTGTATGTATCCGTGGGCCGGTGCCGATGCTCTGCCGCTCGGCCGACCGCTCGTCGGCCAAGGTCGACCCGAAGCCTCCCTCGCCCTGCAGCCGCCTCCTTTCTCCGGCCAGGGGACCGCCCGAAGACAACGGCTTCTTCGTCGGCCCCCCTCCAGCGCTACGCCGCCGCCGCCGCCGCTACTCCTGGTTTCGGGGAACCTGTCTTCCGCTTCTTTAGGGCCTGCTGCTCTTTCCGCGACGTTGTTGATTTCCAGCAGCCACCACAACGGACTGAGGTCGTCCCGTCCCGGGAGCATATGCCGCCCCGCTACCGGCGCCATGGGGAAGTCGGGAAGCTCCATCCATGGTCGGCGATGTTTCGATCCAGTTTCTTTTTCACGTGCACGTCATTTTTGGTGATCGGAAATGATTTCCTTCTGCAGGGTCCAACTGCTTCATCATCGTTATTATTACATTGCTTTATTTCCGTGTCCATAAATGACCAATCATATGCAATCTCGGACAACGTCTTATTGTTTGTAATCTGGTCAGCTAAATATTATAGCTTGCGAATAAAAGATCACTCACGAGGAAGCGAAGCCAAGAATACACTGCTAAGAAAGAAAAAAGAAACGTATGCAAGTGCCTCTTAAAAATGAGCTGTAAAGCGAATCATAGAGCTTTCACCATACAGCCGAAGTTCGGTGACCTTCGGTGCACGCTGCTCCGAGAGACAAGTGCGAATTTCCCCACAAATCTTGGACATTTAAGACCATTCGGAAACGAGGAGGTACGGCGAAAGAACGCCAATCCCGTCCCCTGTAAATGACGTGCAGACCAAGAAGTAGGTCAGGTGTGCCTGTGCAAACGTCTCGTTTTTGTTCGAAAATAATCCCTGGAGGAGGGGGACAAGGGGACAAGGCACAAACACAAATCACGAAACACAGCTAGGTGACTGGTGCGCGACCGAAAAAATCTCCCCGGTCCCGGCATCAAACCAGGGACCTCTCCATTTCAGACTTGTGCCTATCCTAAATGCTCTACTAAAGACACCGTATTTCAAATACTTTTTGTAGTGTTTTCCTATCATGCAAATACATTTAGTTTACAGTATTTGCTACTCTATCTTTATTACATTTCTAATTATCTTTTCCTCGGTATCTCAAGTACATTTTGCAACCTTGGGAAAAGAAGATTGTCACCGGGACTAGCCGGAATACTCTACGAAACTAGGGATCGACAGACTCGAGGGCAAAGTTAAACCGATTGCGAACTTGGAGTCAAGTTACCAAACACAGAACAAGAAACAAGGCACGAGCAAAACACAGACCCCCAAATGCCAACAAATTACCAAATAAATAGCCCCATGTACGCCCGCCCCTATGTGCCCTCTTGTCCTCGTGTCCTCTTCTTTTTTTCTTTTTTTAGTTTGCCTTTGAATGGCACGTCACGCGTGGAGTTATATACTTCGTTTCAGCTTAGGTCCGAGCGCGGCTGATGTTATGAGCCGAAGGGGCAATGAAACAGCGAAAAGGCACAACGTCATGGCGCGCTCTCTGCAGTTGATAGGACCAGCCGGTATTCGCCGTCTCTCTCTCTGCGTGCTCCTCCGCCAGCTTGTCCTATCAAGCACTGAGAGCACACCATGACGTTGCGCTTTTTGCGTTGTTTGATTGGCCCTTCGGTTCATAGCATCGGCCGCGCTTGGACCTAAGGTGAAACGAACTATAGCAAAGTGTTAGTGACGTCATCCGAATTTTACACTCCGACCTCACCTTTTGTCTCAAGCTTGAGTGGTCCGTCAGCGGAGCGTCGTGACGCCAACACTCGGTACGAATACAACGAGCCATTTTCCGAAAATCGCCGCTTCAGGAAGTTCTGGTATGAAAATGCGCGAATACGTTTTCATGCGACCATAGACACTCCCTCGGCCAAGCAAGCTAGAGCTTTATGAGCTGCAGTGAAATAGATTGGGCTTTCCCGAATCTCCTTCTGCGCCTATTGTGGCTTAAATTTTGCTCCGAAGCTCGTTCAAGAGCGTTTCTTTCATCCCCTTTTCAATGCGCGCATTGCTTCATCCTCAAAATCAGGGCTGCAAAACTCAAAAATGACGCGGGCAAAAAAAAAAAAAAAAACGCATGTTTATTGGGAACACAGGTTTTCACTATCCGGCATCATCGCACTGGTTGCTGTCTTGAGCATATCTCGCAGTGTCCTGTCCGCGGGCCGCATGTTGTGCACCCCTGCTCAAAATCATCGAAACCAGTTTTCCTCCAGGCGAAATAATTTGCGACCTAAAGCCGCATTCACCTCAAGAACCGTGGTAAAAAATAGTCCGGCTCCTCGCGGAGCTTTACAAATTTCCCCCTTTATGTTGATAATTAAGATATACGTATGGTAGGTGAATTTGAGATTAGATATATGTTATCTTATCAAGATGTACACGATCCAAACGCCAAAAGCATCACTTTTTTCCTTCGAAAACCGAATCTCGTAAGAATTACTTCGCGCCGCGTATAAACAGTGCTCAAAACTTTTTTTATTTGTATGTGTGTGAAAACGGGTATAGTGGATTCTGATTCTGGAATCTTGACCATTTCGACCTCAATGCCTCAAAAATGGTTTGAACTGGTACAAAAGAGGGCAGGGGAAGGGGGCTTAGAAGCGACTTTGCGTGCATTTTTACCATGTTTCTCTCCTGACCTTTCTTTTTTCTTCTTTTTCGCAGTTTGAATATGCATTAGTTTCTCGCTTTTGACTGGGGGGGACAAAGTACTTGCTCTTGGTTGTGGATGAGCGACAGGGGCTGCTGTCCTCGAGTCAATGTTTCACCTGAGCGTGCACGTGAGTCCTTCACTTGCGTACTCATCAATACCTATAGGGGTGCCTGATACACTTCTAGCTCTGCTGTTATGGATATGCAATGCAGGGCTACATGTCAAGTCCACCCGAATCGCGGCGGGGCATATTACGAACTTATTTCAGAGTGCGTCAAGAACCGCCAAATGCGCCAGAATTCGTCAAGAGCCGCCGTCAGCCGCCAAACTAAAGCACGGCAGGTGGCGTCTCTGCAATACGTGAGTCCCGTTCGTTCCTAACTTTTTCGGCACGTATTACGTTGCATATTACGATTTATTTCAGATTAAACTTCCATTGCATGCACCTAAAGCGCTTCTTGAAGGTCATAAAGATCACAGCGAAATGTGATTTTCAAAGAACTAATCTCAAATAGTGCATTCCTTTCTGTCTTTTTATTCTTATATCACCAGCTTGCAGATCTTGACCAAGTATCTTTGAATGGAATTCAATAACTTTTGTCAAGGTATTTGTACTTTCCTCCAGATAGTATGTACTAAAAGTAACTTGAATACTACTCTAAATAAATTTTCAGATGGATATTTAGTATCTTGTGTTAAATACTTTCAATGAGTATGTGGCACAAGACTGTTCCATTTCCAGTAGAGCGCTCTACCATACTGAGCTAACCAGGAGTAGTGTTTCAAAATTTGTGCTTGTCCTTTGTCCGCCTTGTTCTCCTTCTCCGGGAATCAGTTTCAGCATTCGTGTCCAGCTCGCTTGCACCTTTGCACTAATGGCAGTATAATCGTTTTTGTTTTTGCTTTTTGTTTTCTTTAAGGGGGGGGGGGGAGGTTTTATGTGCGTACACTTGTACACGTTACTGAAAAAAGTAACCGAAGACAATTACAATTACTTCACTCTAAAAAGTAACCGATTACAATTATTATTGCAGCCTCCAAAAAAGTAATCGAAGACATTACTCTAAAGTAATCGATTACTTCCCACGTTACTTTTCATTCAACTTTTTTTATTACGGTAGCACATAAAGACATTTAGATAGGTGTTCCGCATTTATACATTTCTTTTTTTTTTGTCCTCTACACCTTGTCCAGTTTTAGTCGCAGTTGTACCTCGAACTGTGCGTCAGTCATCTGCCAACGAATCATGGTATCATGAACAGAGCTCCTAGTTTCAATTCGCACAATTGATTGAAGGAATATTATTCGGGAACTAATATTAGGGCTGAAGACATAATTGTGAGAAACCCATATGAAATGTACTAAACAAAAATTAAGAATATAAATGTTCGAAAGTGATACCCCCTAAACCAGTCAAAAACTCGTAGGAGCATGCTCATGAATTTGAATACAAACTGTTTCCTGGTTAAAATCCAAAAGCAGTCCAAAGACATGGACAAGAACGAGAAGGTAGGCGAACAACAGCGCTGCTGGAAGCATGCCTGGAAAATAGAGTTGCCAGTAGAAAACTAGAGCTTGTCACCTAAAGCTGCCGAGCGAAACTTGCTAAGTATCCCAGAAATTAAGGGTGTACATAATTAAAGCATGCCGAGCGAAACTTCGCTGAGCATCCCAGAAATGAAGGGTGTTAAAATTAAACATTTTAAAATTGCGCAAGAAAGCACGTTATCTTTATGTGTGTACGCAAGTTGGAGTTGGTCGCCCTTGAACATGAGAGAATCTTGAGTAGTGGCCGACAAAGCAAACACTCCAACGTCACGTTGATTTTATCTTTGATTTTTATAACAACGAGAAGAGCACGTCACCTCCGCCGTGTGACAAAAAAATGTATTGTTAATTAGATACATCGATTTCCTCCGAAGAGAAGTTAAAACCAACATGATACAAAAAAAGACAGCGGGCCAACAGCGGATGCTATGAGCACTCAGAGCGAAATAAAGGCCGTGTGGGTGTCACGTGACCTTGGATAGGGGGCACAGCGACGCGCGGAAAGCGTATCACGTACTACCTCCACAGAGCTGGATTGGCTAGGATAGCTTGTAGCGTCAACTGTGTCCGGACGTAAGCTGAAGCGGAGTATAGAAATCTTCTAGGTGGCAAATCTTCTATAAAAAAAAAAAAAATTAATGACAGGTTAGGAAAAGTTTACGAGGAAGAGAGGAGAAAGCAAACGCAAGCTTGGAGTGGAGAGGAGGTATCTTCTGTTTGGTTTTGGGTCATTTTGGCGAACAGAACACACAAACAAACTTTTGTGCCAGAGTCAGGCTGAAGACTAAGTTCTCGGTTATTAAAGATAAAACGAAATAAAAGAAGAGACGCCTCGTGTACGGGGGGGGGGCTCGGCTCAGGTTACGCGAAGCCGGGAACGGCTGCGCGCGAACGGCGGTTCTGGCATTGCTACCCTGGGGCAGTGGGAGGCCACGCTGCTCAGCTCGGACCCGGTCCTTCAGGACAGGGTCACCCAACGGGCTGAGGGGGTCGCTGGGGTCCATGGACTCCTAGCCACCAGGCGGGGATAAGCTCCCTATCCTGCCCGCTCAACAATCACCCTAAGACATATAAAGTTTTTCCTCCTCCTCCTCCTCTCGTTCGCTCTCAGGGACTTTGGAGCTCGCAAGCGTCGGCGACTCCATCTGCTCCATCACCCAAGCTTCCGTCTGCTTCCTCCTCTCCAGCTCGCAGATATGTCTTAACCTGTCGACCAGTTTTGCCCAGAACGGAGTGACTCCAACACTTCTAAACCCTGTCGCAAAAAAAAAAATAATAATAATAAATAAATAAAAAAATAATAATAAATAAATTGAGAAAATATGTAATGGGTAATTTTGTAATCGATTACAGCAAGAAAGTAATGAAATTACAAGGATCGTTACTCGCCAAAGGAATTAACTGAAGCGTTACAAAATTACAGTAAAATGTAATCGACTACAAGTAATCCATTACTTGTAACGCGTTACGTACAAGTCTGGCGTACATTTACTGGAAAGAAGTTGATGAAAAACTCCTGATGATTGGAGAACGGGACTGTGGTGGTAGATTTCTGTCTAGAAGCAACATTAATATTGGGGTCTCGGATGGGTTGTAATTGATCGAAGGGGATGTCAAAGGGCTAGGAATTTGAGTATTGACGAAATATACGGACGATTGTAAACTGAGTTGATTTAAGCATTCAGATCGGAAGACATAACTGAAAGGCAGAAGTTGAAAAGGTGAAGTTATGCAGGATTGAAACTGAATTGTTTCTTATTGCAACGATGTCTTGGTACTCAATGTTTCTTATGTCTATCCCCTGATTTTTAACTCAAATGTATAAACTATCGACCTCGCAAAATTTTACACTTAGGTTTCCTAGACTTAAGCTAAGCTGAAATAAAAATTGAAAAGCATCGACGTACACCTTTAAACATGGGCCAATCTCAAAACCTCAGAAAGAGCGCGCAAAAGACGTCGACATTAGTTACAGAATCCAGAAATGCTTATTTGTGGTATGGATCTGTGTGTGTGTGTGCGCACGCGTGTTTTTATTTATTATCTTTCGCGCGCATTTTTTTTAGCATGAATCACTAACTATTTTATTTGTATATAATTGTTTTAACACAAGTGCATGCTCATCGCATGAACTTCAACATTGGAAGAGCATGGTATCACTATCAAAGTATGTCAGCTTGGAAGCTCTCTTGCTTAAAAAGTTTTGAGACACATTGTAGGCTTTTATGGAAATGTCACCAAAGTTAAGAAAAGGATCCTCACAGAAAACATGACATAAGAAAAACACGCGCGGCTTCACGGATGCCGCCCCTACAAATGGGCTTCTGAACTAACATTATGCTGCTGAAAATGCTTATACGCGATCGTTTATATTTACAGAAAAAAAAAAACTTCAAAGTAAAACGATCACAAGACCATTTAGACGATCAGCATTCATTGAGTGATTGCCAGTTATAGTCCTAGCTGTCCAAGTTCTGAAGTTCTAGTCTGGTTTTCGCCGGTTACCAGCGTATACACTTGTCTACACACTGAATCTTACACATACAAATAACGTTTAGTACATGCACTGGCCACTATAGTGTTACGGAGAAAATAGGTGTCCCTTTCAGCCCTTGATGAAGATACTGATATTCACAAAAGAAAACGTTTATTTAAGGGATATGAAATAAACTCGTTTACAACAGATATGGCCATTTCGTCAAGGAACTGCTGATAAGAAATACTCCTAACCTCTGGCGACTTCCCTGCCGTCCTCCTCGACCACAGACACCCTCAGCGCCCCCCCCCCCCAACCACAGCCAAACTTGACAAACAAGGATCCTCACAAAGGCGGGCGAGCCGAACTCCTCCACAGCCCTAAGGGGGGTCGGACGTGCAGGTTGGCCTCAGAGGTAGGGTGATGTACAAGGCTTGGTATCCGGGAGCCAAAATCCCTTACGATCCTTCGGTTGCCGCTTATATTGAGTTTAGCAGCATTGTGGGGTCCTCCAGTCCACCAATCAGAAAGTTTTTAAAGGACCAATCAAGAGGGGTTTTTTCAGAAACAATCAAGAGGCTCGAAACCCAAAGCAAACATCAGCATGACAAAAGCAAGCGCATACACAAGACAAAACACATTTCGAACAATGTTTAGAATATTAGTTAAAACGAAACAAACCACGTACGAAGGCACTACAACAAGACCAGGCGCGTAGATAAAAAGTCAGTAACCAAAAGGAAGTACGCGAATGCATAAATGACAAAACAAATCTATATGGCACCAAAAACAAACCCTACTTACAACAATGTGACGTGTTGGGCTAGTTGGAGGTACTTGGAGAGTGAACATCTTGGGAAGAACTACAAGCGGCAAGATAACTTGGACAAGATAAACTTGGACAAGATAAACTTGGACAAGAGTTTCTTTACCGCTGTTTCTTCCCAAGATGTAAACCCCACTTAAGACGGGGTAACCATACCGAAATTCCCCGAACCTGGCTCTTTTTGGTTAACCACTGCCGACGACCAGAGCTTCAAGAAGAACGGTCCGTGGAACCAGGGGGCCGTAGACATGTCAAAGAAAGACACGGACCGTGTCACTTGACACCCGGAGCGAGGTTCTTCGGGAACCACCTCGAGGGAAAGCCCTCATCCGCCTCGCGGCGACCAGCGGCCGACTACACTGGGGCAGCAGCGTAGGGGCCCCAAAACATAGTAAAACGAAAACAACAAGTCGCGAAGGCACAACTTCGCGACAATAATGTGTTCCAGCGTAAGGTCATAAATAGATGCTCCGCCTCCAGCATGCGCTCTTTGCTTTTCGGCGCATTAGGCTTCACGTGCGCCGATGTGTCGTGGAAGGTAGGAATGTCGCGCTAGAGGCGAATCATCAACTGCTGATCTTATGTTGCAACACACGCTATCTATCGCATATACATATATATGCATACTTTCCGGCTGCTCGACACCTTGACCACACGAATCAACATCGAGTAACTAGTCCCTCAACCCGGCCAAACAGTTGGAAGTGCTGCCGCTGTGGGTCATTTAAAGTGGCAAAACACACTCACAATACTCTATATACAAAAGACACATTCAAGCTTCAACGAAACAATCCCTCCTTCAACCACCCAAACGCCTTGCAACGTTTGCGGCTAAGCATTTTTTTCTTTTTTTATCAACACATGTTAGCAGGTTGCGGGGACATAGCTTATCCTGGCCAAACAAATACAAAAAGAAAACCCAAAGCTCCAGCGATGAGCACCAGTTGAAAGGTGTCGACGACATTCCGATAAAGGGACAACGCAAACAACCAAAGCGAGCATATCTCGCCACCTGGAAAGCGTGACTGCGTCGAATTCCATCTGCGACGGCTCGCAAGTACATTTCGACGCCCAGGAGTGTACCAGGGCCAGCGAGACCTATCCCGCGGAAGAGGCACGTCGCCAGGCTGACGAACACGAACCGGGCGCTCAAGACAGCGGCCGTTCGGCCCGCTTTGCGAGCCTTTGTCAGATTGAGGCTTCTCGGCCGCGTTTGAGCGTCGGCTGTCGGCCGGAAGGTTGCCTGCCCCTGACCTCGGTGAGGAGCGAGCGCTCTGCTCCGTGCAACGCTTGTAAACAGGCTGCTCTTGCCGTCGATTCGGTGGTCGTGACCGAGCAGCGTATACACGCAGCGCCGTGGAGGCGTGGATAAGTGGCCAGAAGCGAGATTTCAATAGGCTGCGGAACGAAAGGGTTGTTAGCGGAATGTTCCTGGTGAAAATGGTTTCGCTTGCGCGATGTATAGCTTGCATCTCGGGTGTCCAGCGATATGTTGCCTCTCTGCGGAACACTGGAAGCAGGTAATGGTGCTGGGAGTTGATGTTGCTCTCTAACGGAGCTTCCGGCAAAGTGTCGCGTTCGCTTATGCATAAAGGGGCACGTATGCAGGATTGTAAAGTTTAGTCACGCGGGGTTTGAGATCGCGATGCACTAACGCCACTTTTAATTTACCGTGGAAAAACTAGGCTACGTTCCCGTTGTCTAGGCATTCATACAAAAGTCGACTACACAAAATACTCATAATAATATAAAAATCCTGGCTTTACACCGCATTCTTTTTGGTAAAATTTTGTTTCTAATGGCAACGTAGACCTTTGCCATTTGATTCGTTTTGTCTGATGCCACGGTTATAAATATTTAATACATACCTTTGTGACGCCTTGTACAAAGTGTTATCGTATTTGCTCGAAGTTCTCTGGGAAAACATACTAATAATTTTACATGTGACTGGAGAGAAAGCGCCTCCCCACAAAGTTCTCTCTCGCTCTCGCAATGTTTAATGAGTGAGACTAATTTTAGTATGATAAAAAAAAGTCTCAATGACGGAACTTTTAATTTATAATTTTATTTTATTAAAATGCTATTAAAACGTAGAGAAGTCTTAATTTGTGAGCTAGCAGCTTTAATACCGCATTTGTATTCACACTACCCCTTAGAGTTTGCCTACCCCCCCCCCTCCAAGTCTAAATCACGCCGGTGAGTGCATACTTTCCCGCAGTGCACTCAAAGAGTCAGTCACCCCGACCTATGCTCCGTTTCACTTTACGTCCTTCTGCAGCCAAGGCAATATATAGAATCCGATTGAGCCAATCACGCAGTGCCGAAAGTGCATAGTCACGGAGCTCACCACCTCTGCGCGTTTATTATCACCAACTCGACCAATCACGCACAGTAAATTCGTCGTGATATTGCACTTTTTTTTCTGTGTGCGATCGGTTCCGATTGTGCCAGCACGCTGCTTGATTAGCTACGCCAAATTGTAGCACCGGCTGCCGTCGGACTTCAAGTGAAACGAATCGAGTCTACACCAGCGCAGTGTTTCCAAAAAGAAGCCCGGTTCGCCCGCACCAGGTGTGGGCACTGCGCTTGCGCAGAGACCAAATTCGGGAGGAGTGAAGCGTGTGCGCAAGTACCGACAGCAGCGCCACCGCAGTGGCGTGACGTTAGTGAGTTGCGTTGGTCTATATCCCGAAGGCCTAAGAGGCCTAAAGGGTAAATTATAGAAAGGACTCCGTTTTGTCACATCTCGTACCTGCAGTGCTCACCAAACGTATACGGAACACGGCAAACGTGACCTGGCTATCTCATAAGAGGGCCATCCTGGCAGCAGCCGGATATATTTTTCATAATGAAGCGCCGAATGAAATG
Source organism: Ixodes ricinus (assembly GCA_037355805.1). NCBI lineage: Eukaryota > Metazoa > Arthropoda > Arachnida > Ixodida > Ixodidae > Ixodes > Ixodes ricinus. Next base: position 119,248 of record JAZHYW010004039.1, read on the forward strand.
TAGCCTAAGCTGCGGAAGCCTCTCGCTCAAAGTCCAAATCTCGGCTGGAACGGGGACGACGCAGCAATTTCGCCTGCGTAGCCACCTGCGCTTTTTGACACCACCTCGCGCGCATACGGTGCATAGGTGACTGCCGGACTCTTCAGTTATCGGATGGCTCATTCAGTCGGAAACATGAAATGTTTACTAATTTGAGCCAGCCATGTCCAACTGACGGTTTCAGGCATGCAGTCGTACCTTCGTGCGAACAGGTGGCAATAAGTTTAGAGTGGCCGGCAGGCCAAATTGCCGAGGACTCCGCGATCCAGCCGCGATTTAGACCTTGAACAAGCGGCCTCCCCTGTTCCAGGAGTTCCACCGAGTGCTATATGCGTCACGAAGAAGTTCTTCGGCTGCCGTCGGGATATAGCACTCCCACGAGATAGGAGACACAGTTCGCGTGTTTCGTGTCAGTTAGGTAAAGCACTAAACATGTCCAGCTGGCTTCGCCACTTACGGAAGGGCATTTCGAGTCGTCCGAGTCCTGTATTGGCACATGTAATCAGGGGATACAAGCTCGAACACCTCGGCTTAGAAAACGGAGCCTTATTCCGGAACGTGCTTTTAAGCGAGGAAACTGGAATGTAAAGCCTCCATGGGGATCAACTTTAAGCCGCCTTTCAGCATTAAGGCGCGGTTCTACTGCTAATGCATAATACAAAAAAGATAATCTGTAGACACTGTCTGGGGCGACAGCAGCTGTCTGCAGCCATGTTCGAAGCATACATATGCATAACGCAAACGGACTTCAAAAACGATTCAGGCGTTTTGCGCAGATAATTACGTCTTTACGTCTGTAACGAAAAACCGTGTCTTTGTTTGATGTACGAGCAGTGTTGCTGCCGCCTTAGACTTTCTGGGACGCAGTGGGCCATAGCACTGCATTTTATACAATTGTTTGGAAAAAACAAAACAAAAAGAAAAACATGTCCGATTTCCGCATGCAACTCGTATTGTTCTTCGTACCTGTGGATTCGAAAATCAACTTCCTGCATCTTCAAAGGAGATGACCTGAATAGACGTGTGTGCAAACTGTCGTGCAAAAAAAAAATGTGTAAATAGCTGTTGTTATCAAAGATTTGCTAGATAGCTAAGCAATGATTTGATTTTACACACATGTCATTATATTTGGCGCCAAATCATCCACAAGTGCAAACGTAAAACAAACACTCGAAAGGCTAAATCGCTCGTTGTTTGGTTCAATTCTCGCGGGCCCAGGTCAAGCTACGGAAGAAGCGAAAGGCCGGGTCGCTTGAAATAGACTTTTCTCTAGACAGGCATGGCAGTTTGTAAAGTTGTGTTGCATTTTTGTCCCTGCTTCCGCAACGCGTTGACTGACGTTTCTCTGGTCCGCAGAACATCCTGAACAATATGTTTTGTTTGGTTGGTTTTTTTGTAATTGTTGTTGTTGTTTTTTTTCCCCTAACAGGAGTCGGTTGTATTTGATCGACGAGGGGATGCAGAAAGTCGAAAGAAGAGGGATGGCAAGGGACTAACGAAAAGTTCCGGGTTGTCAACTTTCCACTTCCTTCCTCTCGTATGTACTTTTGCAAACTTTGTGTGCCTCCTAAGAAAAAGTGGCATTGTGCAAGGCTAAACAAATATGTTGTACCCACAGGGAAAGCGCGCAGGAACGCATGCAGTGCCGGAAGTGCAAGTATAAAAAGGAAAAAGAGTATTGAACACTCGCTAATTGGGTCGGACTGTTGGAATCAAAATGTAATATATGTGTTCTGAATAGAATACTATCAAAAGTTTGATAATGTTGAGAGAAAATCTAGAAAGCTTCCGTGTTCTACTTAATTTAAGCAAAAATAATTATTTCATAAGATGCACAAACGACAATTGTAAACTGGCCTATTGATTTACTTTGCGGATGCGTCATGATGTTTTTATTGTCCTGCGAGTGCAATAAAGAAACAACTGAGATAACAAGGTTGAGGATTTGGGGGCTTATTCCATATTCGATATTTCAGAATGCATAAATTTTATATCATGTGATAAAATATTACTACACTAAATTACTCTGCTAAAGTATTACAGAACATCCTACTAATGAAGCGTATTTTCACGCAAATAAAACGGGCATTGGCCCCTGAAGGGTTCAGAACGTGTGGGAGGAATCATCCGCGTCCTCCTCCCCCCCCCCCCCCTTTTTCCGAAACTGTTTTAATATTGCACCCCCCCCCCCCCAAAAAAAAAGAAACACACACACAAACACACACTTTCCTGTTCATACGCCTGATGGAGAGAGGACAGAAATAGGTGTCCAAAGTTGTCCAAAGTTAAGTCAAATCAAGTTAGAGACGTACCGGGCTCACCTAGTTATACATTACCTCGCGAAAGAGTGACCTTCTTCAACATATTAGGCACCACACTAAAGAAGTACCATGACGCGGGTTTTCATAACCTGAAAATGAACGTTTATGAACAAACGAAAACAATATGAGCTGTTCGAAAATTAGCGAGATGTTCTTAAATTCAGCGTAGTGAACTATACATGTCTTTGTTGTTGGATCAAGGTCCAAGTTAGGTTAAACTTTTAGCTAAACGTGTATCTGCTGACTCTCACCAAATGAGAAAGCAGCAGACTCGCAGATTACTTAGCAATCTCTTATCGCCAGCCTTTTTTAAGCACCTAGGGTATGAAAAAGGAACAGAAATTGTGCTCATAGTGGTAGGCTGAAGTTGGCGACTTTTGCACGTCTAACTTCAGTTGTACAGTTTACGTACGCACTCGCAGGTTGCGGTGCAGACAGCAAGCTGTGGTTGCACAGCTTCCGTGCTGCGTTTCTGTTCTAACTGAAGTAGTGTCTGTAGTACGTGGCGGTGCAACCTAGTCTCCATTACACTGTAAAAAAAGCCTGCGTGGGTCTACTTTCCGCACAACACTCGGAGCGCCAATCACCTCAACTTATGGAGGCAGCTCAGCGAATGACGATGCCGGAACATATGTTTAGACCAAAAAACACAGTCTGAGTTGGGACATTGGGCAATGCATGCGTGACGTTTTGCATTGCTTAATGTCACAACTCAGACTGTGTGTTTTGGTCTAAACATATGTTTCGGCATCGTCATTTGCTGAGCTGCCTCTGTAAGTTGAGGTGATTGGCTCTCCGAGGGTTATGCGGGAAAGTAGACGCATGGGGCTATTTTTAGAGTGTAACTCTAAGATACGATGGTAATTACGTTTTTGTTGGGTCCTACTTGCAGCTTTAGTGTTTATAGAAATGATTTTTTCCCAAAACTCACAAACCAGAGGGAAGAAAAATCAATTAAAGGCTCACTATTGCGCAAGAGGTTGCCTAGTGCATCTTTCCGAGGCTCAACTGTGCTCTCATTTGTATATAAATATAGGAGAATTAAGTGTTCAAGTAGAAAACGTAAAAACTTAGTACTGATGTGTTGAAACGTACCGCCGTTTGGTCGTTCTTCAAATGCATGCGTCTTCGCTAGAGTACCTGTTTATGCCTGTTGCGACATGAACTGTGTAACGAATGTTAATGTAAAAACGAAAAATAGCACTGCATTTTTTTTAGAATAATACAAAGCGTTGTTTCAAAGAAGGCTTCGTTTCCACAGCATAAGATCAAATAGTCAAAAAATGAACACTGCATAAATGTCAAAACAATGAATGTGACAGATTTGATTAACCACATAATGGACACAGCGTAAACGTCAATACAATGAATGAGACGAATTCGAATAATCTGCTCTATTGAGGCCCCTGAACGGGTCTTTTTTAACAAAATAATTGTTGAACCGACCAAGTAAAACCTCGATAGCTCGCCTTCCTACGGCATAATAGATACGTGACACGTGCTCGGTAAACGGGAAATAATCTTTTTTTTTAAACAAGAATCAAAACTACTTTTGCGAGTCATGGATCCATAGACATAATACTACTCACTATCACGCAATTCAATTTAGGTTATGGCATGTAACAGTTCCATGAGCCGTAGCTACGACAGACATGCAAATTGCAGCCCTTTACATTCAAGACTCCGTCTGATCTTGGAATGTAGCGTACATTCCATGATCAGACCTTTGTGAAGGTTGCTATTCCAAGTACTATTATTACGAGCATAGAATGACTTCTTCGGATGTGCATCGCGATCCCCCATCTATTCTACCAGCTCACGCTCGTAGCCTCTGCGCTGTCCACTTTAGGGGTAAACTGTAAAGTCCCATTATTCCGATAAATTGAGGGGGAAAAATGACACATCTGTCATGCAAGGAGAGGAGTTGGATTTAAAATGTTCTGATGCAAAGCTGAGAGCACCGAAACGCAGCTTTTATTGGCGTGCTAATACTAGTATTTACCGGGATACCCTAATGTTTTACCGCTTAGTGGGGTGCCACTCTCTGTCGCACACGAGGCTGGCAGCTCGAGGTCAGAGGAAAAATGCAAAACAACTAGCGTGATCTCAAAAAAGGGGCGCTCTTTCACGTGCGTCAAAAATGTAAAAAAAAAGACATTGTGCTTTTTTAGATATTTTACTCTTTAGGATACCTTTAATCCGTACAGATTGAACCTCCTGATACTTGTCCTCTCACTTCTCACATTACAGTCATCAGAAGTTGATTCCCCTCAGTCATACTCAAAACGCTCAGGAAAGGGAGGAAATATGCATGGACAATTTTGACCTACTTTGTGGTTTCGATCCACCTAGAATGGAACCATTTAAAATTACGTATTTCTCTGCACAGCGGTTCGACCTACATGCAGGCACGTAGCCAGAATTTTGTTTCGGGGGGGGGGGGGGGGGGGCATGACAAAATGCTGAATGAGGGGGGGAGAGGATCGAGGACCCAGCAAAATGACAGATTTCGGCGGGGGGAGGGGGGCGGCATGGCCCCCCCTGGCTACGTCCCTGCCTACATGGCTTTCCGTCTCCGACAAAGTCACATTACGTGCATTTTTGGCTTCAAAAGCTCGTACATGTAGTTATATGTCCCAAAACAAGAAGAAAAAAAACGAAGAGAAGAAACATTTAAAAAAAGTGGACAGCAAAGGACGTCTTAGAGACCTCGTTGTGTTGTACTTTTTTTTTCCTCTGTCTTCGTTTGTTCCCTCGTCTCGGGGTTTATAAGCATATGCATTGCCCACCCGATACGTTTTGAATTAAATCTTTCCCAATCGAGGATGCTTCGATCAGTACGTGTCTTACTCCCGGAAAAACAGACGGACCTCCCAGGCTGCGCGGCGGTACACACAAGACCGCGGGCCATCATTGGAGAGGCGGGACTCTCATATTTTGGCGATTCGACTAGCGGCGACCTTGAACGCGGCCTTGATGATGATGAACCCCTCGGAAGGCAGCCGCCGCGGGCTCACAAAGCCAAGGGGGACGAGGGTTGGTGTTTCCTTCCTGCTGCCTGGCGTCGTCTGTATACCAACGAGCCGTGCCTTCGTCTATTCTCTGCGCGGGCATTCACCGAAACAAACCTTCAAAGAGCAAGCTTCTGGCATCTCCTCGTCGCTCCCGCTGCCCTGACTGCCGTCTCCGGAGGGACGGCGGCGCTGCCTGCGCGTTAACCTCAAAACCTTTACGGCGCGCGCGCACGTCTTGGAGGTTGGGTTCATCCCATGTCAGAACAGTATTTTATTTTCTCTATGTTTACAAAATAAGCCGCGTTCGTTCTGGGCGGGCTCTTGTCACACCGCGTTGGACGGCGCTGAACGTACCGACACGCCGACTAAAGTGTGTGTGTGTGTGTGTCGGGTGGTCCGTTCTCAACAGCAACCATGTTTTCCTGGTTGCGGCTAAAGCCGCAGTCCCGTTGCTTATACACTCTCAGAAATAGGAGGTGTACAGGGGTACACCCCTTGTCCCGTATGTAACACCCCAAAACTACATATTGACGTTCTGTGCACCCACGTCGAGCTGGGAATACCAACTTTTACGAGCGTCTTGGTAGTTGAGCGATACAACTTATTAAAATAGCTAATGTACTCATTAGAGACACTAAAGCTTTTTTTGGCGCTGCTAAAAAGCCTCAGTGTTTTTTTGCCTTTTTTTTGTTTTTTGCAGTCTTTGATACGCGACATTAGCTATTTAGTACGTAATATCCAACAGCTATCAAACCGGTCGTAAAGGTTGGTATCGCCAGTCTCGACGTCAGTGGACAGGACGACGAAATGTAGTTTTGGGGTGTTACATATGGGACAACGGTGTTCCCTGTACACCCCCTATTTCTGAGAGTGTACACCATAGGAAAGAAACGCTGTTCTCCGCAGACACGAGGACAAAATTATCCGAGGACAAAGAATGTTCGAAGCTTGTTTACAGTATGACCGAGGATACCGTCATACAACAAAGGAACAGGCATCAGACAGTGGAGAGTTGATAGGAACCGTTTCTGCACGTCCGATACGGTATACAATGGGCCCTCCGGTACGCACTGCGCATGCGCGCGTCTTCGGTGGTAGCACGCGCGCAGTTTGCACTGGAGGGCGCATCGTAGAGTGACGGATGTGCAAAAACGGTTCCCTACAACTCTCTACTGTCTGATGCCTGTCTCTTGTAGGATGAATCAGCAGTGTGAACGCGGATTTATATACGCTCATATTTATATTTACAAACCCCGAGACAAGCGAACAAACGAAGAGAGAAAAAAAAAAGACGAGAATACAACGACGTCTCAGAGACGTCGTTGTGTTGTCCCTTTTTTTTTCTTAATTTTCCTTTTCTTTTCTCGTTTTTCTTTTTCCTTCAGTGTTTATAAGTATGCGCATGACCCGAGGATCCTGGCTTCAATCTCCACTTCTGCCCGCTTCGATCTAGAGGAGGATCGTAGAGGCGTGCGGTCGTGTATCACTACTGCGTGGTACACGTTAAAGACTCCCAGGCTAGCGGTTGTACCGCACTGGCTAAATTTATCGTCTACAGTGGGTAAGAATGTCTCCATGTTTCTGGCATACTAACCCTCCCGCTGTATAAATGTCTAAGGACGAATTTATGATCGTTCACCAGCTAGCCCGGGCCGTTACCCTTATTTCTGGACTTATACGTTGTAATTTGTGTTTTTTTTTTACTTATCAAACGTTGTTTTTTCTGTTAAGCTATAGCAGAATAGATAACGCTTAAACGGCCACATTAAACTAAACCATCAAAATGCCATTTCTATGTTGTTGTTGTTTTTTTCAACGATCTCGCCTGTCGCATGCATGTCTCAAATTTCTACAACAACGATCGGTGGCATACTATCAAGAAATGCGTAAATGTGAGTGAGGGCTATCAACAGCGTCTATACTCTATTTCACAAGTTGTGTTCGGTTCTGACAAAGGCACAGGCACCAGTGCGTGGTACAGCAAAATGCTCGGTTTGCACACTCGCGAGCTACCACTTGTGCCTCAGAGGACATCTTAAAAATTAAAAAAAACGCGAGAACAAGCTTTTGTGTGTGTGTGTGGGTGTGTGTGTGTGTGTGTGGGTGTGTGTGTGTGTGTGTGGGTGTGTGTGTGTGTGCGTGGGTGTGTGTGTGTGGGTGTGCGTGGGTGTGCGATAAGTGTGTGTGTGTGCGTGCGTGCGTGTGCGTGTGTGTGTGTGCGTGCGTGCGTGCGTGCGTAAACGTGCGTGCGTGCGTGCGTGCGTGCGTGCGTGCGTGCGTGCGTGCGTGCGTGCATGCGTGCGTGTGTGTGTGTGTGTGTGTGTGTGTGTGTGTTTTTTCCGCATAAGTGCCTCGCTCGTGCTTTTACGGATTGCGTTCATTTTGTGACCGTGTGTTGCTAAACTTTTTGTTGATTTTCGCGTTCGGCTTGCGTTCTTCCGTATTTTATGTAAGGATTCTTTCAGAGCCGACCATTTTTTCTTTCTCTGCGCACGAGCGCAGGTTTCGTCTTTGACGGAGAGCGGTGCGTAGCATTAACAAATGCAGCCGTTAAAAGTACGCGCCATATAACGTGACCTCCGTTAAACCTTTGTTCGAAGAACGAGCCAAAAATTAAAAAACACGAAATATTGTTTTATTTAAAAAGAACGACTGCCTGAAATCTCCTCCACCTAAATCCTACGTCAGTGGCGGATTTCGAGGGAGTCCGGATCAGTTATTTCCCTACACACTCTCTAGGGGGTTGTACACACCCCTTGTCTTTCTGAAGGAGCCCCTTTGATTCGCAATGACTCCTCTTTTCTCAACGCCCCCCCCCCCCTAACCCCCCCCAACCGTAAAAATTTATACCCCCCCCCCCATAATTTCAATTCCTGGGGAAACTCCTTGTCGGGATGTCCTTTCGCACTTAAATTCCGCACGTGCAAAAGTTTTAAACAGGAATAAAGCCCGGTCCCCCGGTCCTCCTTGGACACACCAGCATCCGCCGCTGTCCTTCTTCGGTTGCTATTATGTATTCCTGGTCGACTCTTGGCTTATGCCTGACTGGTGATGCTTTTTGCGCAGGTTGTTTGTTTACTGGTATATTCCGAGGTAAATCCTACACAGCAACCGTTGTTTGACTTACTAATATACTTGTGTTCAAGAGAATGAAAAGCGCAGAGCGTTTCTCTGACGCCGAGTCTTCAGCACGCGCTATTGGTGCCTTCCGTCGTGCCTCTAGCTGCGCGTGCACGCTTCAAGATCACGCCGAAGTGTTACCGAGGGTAGGCAGCTTGGACGGAAGGCAGGATAATAGAAATACCTCCCTCTAGGCTCTTATCCTATCAGTAAGCATAAAAGATGCACGGAATAACCAAAGGAACAAAACTTCGCTCTACGATAAACGGGTACTTAGGAACCTCTTCACATATACCATTGCTCTATTACAGTGCACATTGCACGTTAAAGGCCCCAGACTAGCAATCGCCCTGCACAGGCTGAATTTCTTATCTGCAGCTTGACCCAGTGCCGCCACACATCGAAGCGAAAACCGACCGACCTCTCGCCGCCTGAACATTGGATGTCCAACTTTCGTTTTGGTCCTACGAATATTGGCCTCCTGGTTTCTTTTTAAATATTGTCTTCCGGCTAGATTAAAGGGGCGATGCAACAATTTGAGTGCTTTCGGCGATCTCCGCTTAGAATTATTCCTTGAAATTCACAACCTATAAAATACGCATTCGTTTTCTGGGTTTTTTTTTTAGTCTACGCACTGATAATAGCGGGAGAAAAAAAACATTTGAGCAAAACGAGCAGCGTTCACTCCCTCAACTCGCAGCCAGAACAAGCGGCCACGTGATCTGGAGTCGGTTATCTCCCGCCAATGTTTATCATAGGCACTCGCTCGGGTCGGCCAAACACACAGCACGTTCTGAGGTCCGTGCACTGTTAAGATTCGGCTACTCCCGCCATCGCGGCGATCGGGCACGACGCGCGAGCCACCCGAATACACGTCGAGGCATCGATTGTCACGAGCCCACATCAAATGTTTTACGGAGTGCTGATGCCTATAGGCTGTATTCACTGGCGGCCATATCCGTGTGCGCTAACGCTGGAGCACGTGCTGACGGCTCAGCTTCCACAGCGTTTCCGCAACGTGCACCCTGCACCATCACGATTGCCGGTCTTGGCAGCCTATCAATGTGAGCTCGTTCTGAGCATGCGCTCTAAACAGTGACCTCAAATATGGCGCCCAGTGAATAACCCCTATTGTATGAGCCGCATTTAAGTCTCGCTACTGCGGGCATCGCAAAGCTCGACGACGGAATCCTGGGGTTCGCATCGTTGACTACGGCAACAATCAAATCCCCAGAACTTCGTCCTTAAGTTTTGAGATGGAGAGGCTGAATGAAAACGTTCCCTTTTATCCTAGAAATTACGCGGCGACCTCTCAGCTTCTAGGTTAGTGGCGCCACGTCCCAGTATATTTGTTTGGCTGCCACCAGTGCCAGTAAGCTCGTGTAAAGTGTGGAAAAACTGCCTACCCAATGTCGTTGCGACACCCCTTTAAGTATCTGCCTATACTTCAACATTCTAACTGGTGATTCACCCGTCTTACCAACTTAAAAAATATATAATATGTTCGGTTTCGGTAGGCTGTATTCAGGAATCGCGTTGAGTTGCCTTTATAGGCAATCAAAACGACTTTATACGCAGTCCCGCATATTTCTATCGACTACTTGCTTGCATATATATATATATATATATATATATATATATATATTGTTTTTGTTTTCATGCCATCAATGGCAGACTTTATCAACAAAAACGCATAAGGTAATTTGATGTTTGGGTTGAGTAGGCAACGTTTAGGGCCAACCATCTTGAACATTGCTAAATAGGAGAACTTCACGTGGAGCTTCTTGCGAAGCCGTAAAGCCAGTTAGAGAAGTTTTTCTTTGTTGTTGTGAAGGAGGTACCTAAGCCTGGAGAAGCTCCCAAATACGCGACCTGGGACAGTGTCGTATTGTAGAGAAAACAGACAGGCATGTACTGTAGCTAGTCACTGTGCGTGACGTCCATCTTTATTCTATCCCTTCTTCTTCCTTCCCTTCTCCCCGTCAGCTCCCGTTCCCACTTCTTCTTCGGCCAACATGACATACTCCCCCACTAGTAAAAAGACTGTTATGGAGAGTAACGATCAGGAGGCCGTGCGTTCCTCTTGGGTCTGGACCTGACGGAGGATTCGGTAGTTGGCACCTCTACTGCTGTGCCGGGATCTGTTGGAGCAACCGTTCTTGTTAACTTTGAGGCGTTCCAACAGTGTCCGTCTTCTGTTCGAAACGTTGCGGGTCCGAGTGCTTTTTCTATTCTGACTGGGGCACTTAAACGATGGAGTGCCCTTTGTTGTATGTCCTGGCAGTCGGACGCGCACGTAGTCCCCTCCCTGAAATTCGGAGTCTTGACCGCCCTGCGTTTGTCAGCATATTTTTTAAAGTTGCTTTGGTATCTTTCCACCCTCCTATGAAGGTCCTTTATCGCCTCCCTAGCATTTTGTGTAATGTCTGGATGGGGTAGTCCCATGATGTTGAGTCTCGTGCGCATTGGTCGTCCGTGTAACAGCACTGACGGGGACAGATTAGTTGCTGCTTGAGGTGTACAGCGGTAAATCCCCAGGAAGTCCACCAGGTCAAACTGTATGTCGCCCTTCTCCAACAGAATGCTTTGGATGTAATCCTTGAGCACTCTGTTAAAACGTTCCACCTGTCCATTTGCCTGTGGATAATAGATGGATGATGTTGCGTGAGTGATGCCCCTTTCTTGAAGAAATGTCTTAAATTCTAAAGACATGAATTGTGAACCGTGGTCCGATACCAGAACTTCCGGGTAACCTTCCCTGCTGAACATTCCTTACAGGAAGCTTATTACTGCATCAGTGGTTGGGTGTGAGCAGAACTTAACCTCTGGCCACTTGCTGTAGTAATCTATTGCGGTGATGGCGTATCTGCAGTTTCCAGAAAAACTCGAGAACGGTCCGACGAAATCGATTCCGATCTGCTTCCACGCACCCTCGGGGTAGCGAACTGGTTGCATGGGAGCCGGTGCGGTTTTTGCTGTTTTGTCATGTTGCTGACAGACACTGCAGTTGGTGATGTAATCATTGACCTCTACATCCATTCGAGGCCACCAGTAGTGCTCTCGCAGTCTCTGTTTTGTTCTTACGATCCCCGGATGGGATTCATGTGCTATGTCAATGATCCGACGTCGCAGTGTTGTCGGTGGTACGATCTTCTGGTTACGAAGAAGTAGCCCATGTACAACACAAAGTTCTTCTTGAATCTTGTGGTAAGGCATCAAGGTAGCTTCCGCGTTCAAAACGTGGGTCTTTGCTGAATTTATGATCTCCACTACCTTGGTAAGTGTTGGATCTTCCCTAGTCTCTCTCTGGAGCTCATCCAGGGTAATGCTTCTGAGGTGTGCTCGAACTGCACATATAATTTCAGCGTCTTCGTGATCACTTGACTCCTCATGTATGGTTGTGACTGGAAGCCTTGAAAGAGCGTCTGCAACCACATTCTGGTCGCCCCGCCGGTATTGCACTTCGTAGTTGAACTGAAGTAACCTCGCAGACCAGCGGGCGATGCGCATGGGTTGTCTTCCTGATCCTTGCGTAGAAAGTAATGTAACAAGGGCCTGATGGTCCGTACGCAATATAAAATGCCCTCCTAATAGGAATGTGCTCCATCTCTCGCAAGCCCACAGGCAAGCCAAGGCTTCTCGCTCACCGACTGAGTATCTTCGTTCCGCCTCAGATAACGTCCGTGAGGCGAACGCAACCGTCCTGATGCCCTCTGGATGCAGTTGCTGTAAAACCGCTCCTAGTCCGTAACTGGAGGCATCAGTTGTCACGATTGTTTGTAGGGTAGGGTCGAAGATGGCTAGTGTGGCACAGTTCTTGATTAGGCTCTTGACCTTCTCAAATGCCTGTGCTTGTTCAGCAGCCCACGTAAACTCGACTCCTTTCCGTAGTAGAGCACGAAGAGGATCAACAATCGTTGCGTAATGTGGTACAAACTTTAAGTAGTACGACGCAAGTCCAAGAAAGGATTGTATGGACTTGACGTCTGTAGGGGACGGCGCCTTACTGATGGCATCCAGCGTTCCTTCAGCTGGTTTGATGCCCTCTCTGGATAGATGATGTCCCAGATACTGTAATTCTGTGACCGAAAAGGTGCACTTCTCACTGTTGAGTTTCATGCCGCTCTTTTGTAAGCGTCTCAAACTTGCTGCAGATTCTCGTCGTGTTCTTTTTGAGATATCCCTGCAACAAGAATATCATCTAGGTAGTGGACGGTGCCACGGCATCCCTTCAGCACAGTCGACAGCATCTTCTGAAAAGCTGCTGCTGCCGAAGCTAGGCCGAAGCAAACTCTCTTGAATCGAAAGAGTCCATCGTGCGTTATAAACGCAGTGAGATCTCCGCTCTCCTCGGCCAACTCCATGTGTAGGCCGATGAGAAGTCAAGCTTGGAGAACACTGTCATCCCAGTCAGTTGATGAAAAATTTCCTCTGGATGTGGAAGTGGATGACTGTCAATGACTACTGCCTGATTTGGTTTCCGTAAGTCTACGCAGAGTCGAATTTCCCCCGTTTTCTTCCAAGCCACGACGATTGGAGAAACCCATTCTGATGCGTTGATCTTCTCGATCACGCCTGTTGCCTCCAATTTCCGTAATCCCTGAGATACCTTGTCTCGTGCTGTCAGTGGAAGACGACGAAGTTTTTGTTGCACCGGCGTAACGGTGCTTCGTGTCTTCACTCTGTGGACAAAGTCCTTCACGAGTCCCAAATCGTCTGAAAAGAGTTGTGGAAACTTCTCTTCAAATCGCTGAGGATTTTGTTGGTTTCCCGTGGATAGTTGGTGACACGAATGTTTTTCGATGTCTACTGTCATCTGCAAGCCTCGAAGGATGTCTAATCCAGCCAATGGTTTGCCTGACGTGACATGAAATGTGCAGGTAGTTCGTCTTGAACCAAACGATACTTCAGCCTCGAACATCCCCTCTACCTTGATCAAACCATTGGAGTAATTCCTAAGTTCCAGGTCAGAATGCTCGAGCTTGATATGTTGAAAATGTGTATTGTATATCGCCGAAGATATGATGGAAACTGGCGATCCTGTGTCCACTTGCAATTTGACCGGTACTCCAGCGATGACCACCTCGCAGTACAAGGTGCCCGGAAGTCCCTTGATGTTCATCAGCCCTTTGGCCTTGATGGAAGACGTGGTCTTCGCTGTAGTTGATTTCCTGCATACTGACGCGAAATGACCGCGTGTACCACATTTCTTACATATCTTCGTTCTCGCTGGACATGAAGTAATGTCAGCAAGGTGAGCCGAAGATCCACATCTGTAGCACTTCTGACCTTGTTTTGGAGAATTTGCAGTAGCTCTTGTAAGAGCTGCAACCTCAGAAGTGCTTGCGACTTTCTTGTCTTCGTTGAGTAGCTTAGACTCGCGCAGAGCTTGTTCCACTTGTCTCGCAATGACGAGTGCTGTGTCCAGTGTTAATTCTGGCTCGGGCAAAAGCCTCTCTCGCACTTCCTTGCTGCTGGTTTTCTCTACTAGCTGGTCACATATTAAATCTTCCGCGAGTCCTCCAAACTTGCATGTCTTGGCCAGACTCCGTAATGTGGCGACATACTCTTCGACCGTTTCTCCCGGTAGTTGTGCCCTTTGACGGAAACGATACCGTTCAACGGTCTTGTTGACGGCTGGCGTGAAGAATTTGCTCAGCGTACGTACTGTGTCGTCAAATACCTGAGTAGTGGAAGCACTGGCCGCAGAAGTCGATGGTTGAGGGTCCTGTGTGGTAACAGGTAGAGAACGGAATACTCGCTGACCCTCTACTCCAATGCAGTTGAGTAGTATTTCCTTTTTCCTGTCGTCTGGGTAAGTAGTCGCTCCGCTCGCCACCATGAAGGTCTCGAAGAGTGGGTACCATTATACCCATGGAATTGTCGGTTTACCTGGAGCCGGTAGAAAAGGCGGTGGCGTTTCCAGCTTTATTGTCGACTGCGCCAATTTGTCGTATTGTAGAGAAAACAGACAGGCATGTACTGTAGCTAGTCACTGTGCATGACGTCCATCTTTATTCTATCCCTTCTTCTTCCTTCCCTTCTCCCCGTCAGCTCCCGTTCCCACTTCTTCTTCGGCCAACATGACAGACAGAAATCGCCCAAATATCGAAATTCGCCATTTGTTTCTTTAGAAGCTAAAAGACAAAAAAGAAAAACCTAGTGAAGTAAAAATATGACGCAAAAACGGTTTTCAGTTTCGTCTTAGCGAAGAATTCACCCAGAAGCGAACGTGCTCCGGCCCGCAGCTTTTTTTCCAGCGCCCTGTCACAAATGTACTGTTTGTGGCAAAATAAAGCGAATTTGAATTTGAATTTGAATTTGAAAACTGTCCTTATATATACTTTGGTGCAAAAGCCGTGTCTTTTCAGTGCCACATGATCAATTCAGGTGACTACAGCTTAAGGTTGCTCGAAAATGTCTCGAGACAGAAAGAAATAACAAGTTTCGGCACCACGGGAAGGAAAACAATCCGTGGCGGGGCCTAAAATAAACTTGTACGGCCAATACCACATCATACTCTAAATGTCTCCCTTTTATTGTTATCCCCTTCCCATTATACCAAGTCTACTGCCTCCATTCCGAAGAATTGTACCTTCGGCGTCTTCTACAGTTTCGACGATACTTCCGACAGACGCAGTTCGCGATATGGAGCAAAACAAAATTATTTCGGTTATTCCTTCTTTGTTTTTCTTTTCCATAACTGTATTGAAGTAAGACCTAGCCGAGCGAGTCGTCGCCAGTGATCGTCCGGCGAAGCGATTTACTTGACCTACAGGAAGACGCGTGTCTGAGCAATATTTTTGTCTGGTTGGATGAAAAGAGGAGCAACAACATTCAAGCAGCCTGAGCTCTGTTTTGTCTTACGACGCACTCGCAGCAGACGCTGTCACGGTAGTACGAGCAATATATCCCAGCCGTTCCAGCGCCGTGAACGTGTCACGTAACGCAATGTGTCACGTGTCACTCTGCGCTTTTACCGGAGGTCATGATGACACTCACACTGAACTGGATTGGCTTCCTTCACTCGTAGCAGACAAGTACACGCTGCAGAAATAAAAGTAACTGAATATCGTTACCTCTTAATCAGCACGAAAAATACGTTACTCATTACTGCGATTTAAAGGGGAACGGTTTACCCAAGTTTGAAATAACGACGCCTTATTTCTTCGGTAATCCGAATGGTTCGTTTTTTGAAGCAGTAACCGCTTGCAATATTTGTCGTCGTCCGGCGATTTTCTTTCTTTCTTTTTTTGGCTAATTTAACTATTTTTTACCTTTTTGGTATGGTATTTCGTATCGCGAAATTCAAAATAGTCATTAAAAATTGGCAAGTGAAAATGATGCCAAAACCAGACATTCAAGTATACCCGCGCGTTTCTGTGCTGTGACGTCAAGAGGGAAGGCAGGCTTAGCAGGTCGAGCGGGCAGTCGTAAAAAGGGACTATGCCGAGCAATTGTTTTCGTGCTGCTGCTGCGCGGTGCTGGAGCGAGCTTCCAAAGCATTCATTTGAAACTGCTCGTAGTCGGTTGGGAACAAAGTCTACAGTCCAAAGAGTGGAACCCATGCCTTCCGTTGACGTCACTTTTTCATTGTTTCCCGTAGAGACTTCCACTCTCAAAACACGGTGAAGCCTCCGAAATTGTAAACTCAATAACTTCGTGACAAAACTTTCTTCTGGCACAATATTTGGATAACTGTTTCAGTGATGTGTGTCTGCATGTTCAGCAGACTTTCAGGCAAATCGGGGACTACGCAGAAAACATTGACAACACCTCGCTTTTTAATATGTTTATTCGGGGATAACTATGGCTATACTGATCTATATTTGCCTTGTGCATATCATTTTATGGCCAACCTAGCGATTGCTCCTCGCGTAAAATTACAGGCACTATCCCGGGGCGATAAATACATCCGGTGCTTCTGTTGTACATGATCCCCTTCAAGAGTAACAAAATACAATTAGTCGTCGCATTATAAAAATCAGCAGAACCCATCCTTTGGGAATGATTATCTACGTTAATGCGAATAGCATCAAACGGTGCGGAGTTATGCGCGTTCGTCAGGTGGCCGGCACACTCTAGATACGCCAGCCCACTCTTGAGGCGATTCTAAATTTGTTGACACTTTCACAGCCCTGCGCACGATCTCCGCAGCCCAGCACGTGCGTTTGTGTCACTTAGGAAGGCGAGCAAAGCACGCGCCATACGCACAAACACTCAAAATGGTACCGACCAGACTTTCTGGCGTCTCAGCTAGTCTCAACCAACGGTACTCTAAACGGTTGTTTATATCTTTACCATAGGACGCGCTTACAGCGCTGTCACAGCTACCGGTGCGCGCGCGTTCCATGCACGAGGGCTCATTCCGCTCTCGTGAGGCTGAGCTAGAGGTCTCCCCGAGCGCGGGAGAGGGTGAGCTAGAGGGAGAGGGTGAGCGCGGGAGAGGGTGAGCTAGCCCTCGTGCATGGAACGCGCGCGCACCGGTAGCTGTGACAGCGCTGTAAAGCGCGTCCTATGGTAAAGATATAAACAAATGTTTAGAGTGCGGTGAATGACTGCCTTCATAGCTCTGTGGTTAGCGCGTCTGCCTGCTGATCAAAGGGTCAACGGTTCGAACCCCAGCCGGCGCCGGTCTTTTTTATTTATTTATCGACCCGCGGCGTAAGAGGTTAGATAGCCAGATAGATAGATAGATAGATAGATAGATAGATACATAGACGAAAAGTACGTGAAGTATCCGAAGAATGCTATTCGCATTAATATTCGCATTACAATATTCGCATTAAAAAAAGGCGTTATCTGTTCTTTCTCTTCAAAAGTAACCAAGTCACTTCTTCGTCACCGAAAAAAGTAACTCATAGCTTGCTGTCTTCAGCTCGGGTCCAGATCGCAGCCGATGCTACAAGCTAACGAGCGCGGCCCTGGAACAGTGCCTGTACTGCACGAGGCGCGTGGGGCTTGGCAGGGACGCTGGAAGCCCGAGCTCGCGCTTGTAGCATCGGCTGCGTCTGGACCTGCTGAAGCTGTCGAAGTATAGGTCCAATAACGGGTTACTTGCAACGCGTTCCGTACATGTCCGGCTCTTGCGTCCTCCGCGGTCCATCGTTCGGTAAAAGGAGGCGAACGCGTGTTTGTCCACGACGCTAAAGGGGGACGCCTAGCGCGCGATGTGGTGCGGCGGAGGCGGCCGGTCGACAAGGCGAGCACGAAAAACCGGACTTCCTCGATGCCAGGCGGAAGGATCCCGATGCATCTGGCACATTTCGCGCTGCCGATCGGGCAGCCCGCTCGCTATAATAGAGCGTTTCACCCTTCGATAGACTGCCGCCGAGGCCGCTACGAATCATCGAAGCCAATTCAATGTCGTCCGACTGTCACGTGACCTTGGGAGGGTCGCGGCACAGCGCGGACCGCGTACACCTGGGATGCGTTCACGGCGTTCGAGTAGCTGGGATGTCTCGTGGCGTCCTGCAGTGGTTCATCGTAAGGTGAAAGGTGGTATATTCTTGCTGCCCGCTACGTTTTTACCAGAAGGAAAGGAGACAAAACTAGATTGAAGAAAGAGTTACGAGAGGAAGAAAGAAAAGGTATACATTTAAAGTTTAGTGGTTTAAAACTTTCCATGTTCAATGCATCAATAGATTTATTTTTCAGCGGAGCTGTTAAGGGCTGGTTTCCAGTATCGTGTCCATGGGCAAACAAATCTGGACACAAAACTCTGACAGCTACCGCCATCTATTAGCGACGGCGGCAACCAGACAGCGGGCTTGACGGTTATCTGGTTGCCGCCTTTCCACTCCGGCTTGCCGACTTGCGGCCGGCCATTACTTCATTCCCCCCATAGAACAGCTTCGCTGGTCTTCCTCTTCACCAGCGTGGAAAGGCTGAAAGTGTTTTTCCGTCTCTTTTTAAAATTTTTAATGCGATGGTCTTTTTTCTCGGCAGTTATTTTGAGAACACGTCAAGGAACCGGGAAGTATTTTTTTTAAGTTTCTTCCCAATCGTTGATACTATTTGACAGGAAATTATGGCTAATCGTCGCGTGTTCGAAAGAAATTCGAATATAAGGTTAGGCTCGACATGTTTACAGCGATGATATTAGCAAAGGTGCTTGCTCGGTTTGAAATACGGCAGCCTGCATTCCTCATTGCCTCATTTTGTCACAAGCAGGTCGTTATTTTTCTTCTTTTTTTTTTTTAGCGTGTAAGACGATTTGAGGATAACGTACAACATGTTGATATCAAGGTGAAGATGTACCTCGACTTTGGGTCGAGCAACATCATATTGCATGCGCTGTCGATCCTGTCAAATTGGATGCTGCAGCCAGTTTATCGATTCTCAGGTTATTTATTTTGCATGAAATGAGTTAAGAATGCGTGGTACAATCCAGACTCGTCAAAATGCGATCTCCTCGGTATGGCTGGAATCTTCTCAGTGGGCAGATTGGGGTGTGAAGCATAGCATGCTTCCTCGGAGTTACCGAGGTGAGGCATCTTAATGTTAAACTTATAAAGCGCTTCACTTACTTTCTTTTTTCTTTTACTTTTTTTTTGCTCATATAGCAAAAAATATGACCCTGCATTTCGTACCAAACGCATAGAAGGTCCTCGCTCTGGTAAAAGCGACATCCTTCGAAGGCGTGTACCGGAAACGTCGTCAGCCTACGCACGTAACAATGGGAGAGAGAAATAGAATGCCGCAAAAGAAACTAAACCCCTGTCTGATTTTTCTTTTTATTGGAGGTAGGCAGCCTCACCACATATAGCATGATCGGGGCCTTCTCGGAGGTGGGAACATAATGGCGGAATACTCGTACTAAGTCAAGACGCTCACTCTCCTTTCTCACTGAGCGATCGCTTCTCTCGCATCGAGTCTTCGTAGATGGTTTCCGCTCTCCCGCAACGTTCTGCGCATCCCGCTACTCGCTCCAGAACTCGGTAGGCAAAGCGCATGCGCTGTAGAGAAGACAATGGAAGGGGAGACACGGTCCGTTCGAAAGCTCGCTAATAAAATGACACGCCACCGCCACGTCAACGGAGCTTACCGTATTTTTCGGTCTTTAAAGCGGTGCGGCTTAGTATCTACAGATGTAAACTATACAAGGAACCATCCTTCAAAATCCTTCTTTATCACAATACGTCGCGGATTTTGCGAATAGCGGGTAAGTTTAATGATGATTTTTGTATAGTACTGACTTCCTTGCGCTCTGATAAGACATGCATGTTTCAATGTGTGCTGCATATGAAAGTATGACGTGCAAAGCAAACTATGCACCGGACCAAGCTATAAAAAAAAATTTGTTTATATCGAAAGTTTGCTTCTGCTATTATACACCGGGTACGAACTGTAGGCGACCGGCAATGCAGTTTGGCACTACATGCTGCGCCATCTTGCGGCTGCAAAATAAAACACTGGGTAGGCCAGGAGGCCTGGGTCGCGGGTACTCCGTGCGGGCGAATTTAGAAACCACGTGTGAACGTGGCTTTTCGGATTGGCGTGAGCCTTTTTGGGAACCGTTTTTCATAAACTTTGGTCCCAAATTCACGTCTCTATGAACTCACCGGGTTCCTGTGACATCTCGCCTACTCCTAAAATCCCCCCCCCCAAAAAAAAAAAATAAATGTCGCTACTACTGTGTGAAAGACTGCCACAGTCGCGAAGGTGACTCAAGCGTCAAACTTTACCGCTTCCCTTTGAGATCTTAGGAAGCTACATGGCGACAGAAGTGGATTACTCAAGTGCGACGCATCAAGGAAGTGAATTTTACATTACTTGTTTAAGTGGACAAGACTAGATCTGCAGGCTTGGAAAGCGGCCTCGACGAACCCGTTTTGCAGACTACACGGCAAAATAACATATTTATACAAATTGTTTTACTCGTCACTTAGACAGCCACATAGGGAAATATGGTAGAAATAATCAGGCCAATTGTTGCTTCGCTCTGACGTCGAAAATCAGCCGATGAGGCCTTCAAGCGAGAGGCCCGTCGGCCCGTTCCGGCACTCGTATAGTTGTACGCGTGCACAGCTGTTCGGCAGCGCAGTCGTAACCAAAACCTTCCAAACCTGCGAGATCTCAAATAGTAGATTTTCGTAGCACATAAAGTTTCGTTTGCTTCGGCAACCAAATTTAATGACGAGTCTGGTAACAAATGTGATGGCATGCAGAAAACAGGATGCAAAAGTTTTCTTTAGAAAAAGCTCATGCGAAGCCTAAATATCCTTCTCACGCATACACTTTGTTTCCTGCCACCTTTTTACACCAGGCTTGCATATCACATTAAAGCCATTACAATGTGCGTACTGTTCTCTAGCATTCAGAGTTTGGTTCTAATCAACCACATTTTATTCTAGGGGTGAAGACAATTCAAACTGGCGTCCGAATGACAACTCGAGTATATGCTCTAAACATTTCGACCTATCAGGCTCCCGATGGCCTTAAACCGCTTAAAAGAACCAGGGACTTTATGTGCACTTGCACACGGGGACTGCTGAAATCAGGGTCGCCGCCGCTCGCTACGGCCGGACGGGCAGACTGGCCGCCCCACTAACGGACCAGCGTCCACTTGTGGCGCTGAATGCAGCACTCTCGTTGCGCCACCTGGCCATTGCCTGCCGGTGAGGAACTGAAGGACAGGAGGAGATGACAGGGCCCAGGGTCGTCAAAGCGCCGAACTTTGATTGGAAGGATAGCGGGTATACACGCAAAAACTAGCTACATATGTCTTTATGGACCAACTCATGTTTACAAAGAAACCGGAGCGCCCCTAGCGGACGTCCCCGGCGCCGCGCATGTGCTATGGAGTGTGGGCAGAAAGCTCGTCGTCGCCCATAAGCAAACCGTTGGAATGCGATGTTGTCGGCGTCGGTGTGAGTCCCCGTGCTCTTTTTCGCGTTGGAATGGTCGATTCTACGTATTCCTGGCAATGTCTGACTACTTGAGTGGCCTCAGTAAAATTAACGAGGCTCGTTACACCGTAAAAACTTTGGGTGAATAATATGACATGCGGCGATTCATTCCGCGTGGACGCCGCAGAATAGACGCTAAAGCCTGATTCGCAAGCTGAGATTCTGCTTGCTATTTTCAGTCATGACGTCGCCCGGGCTGCGAAAGCGTGAACCGTATAGCTGAGATGTCCACGTTGATACTGAAAATCGCAAGCAGAATCGCGCCAAGTGAAGCAGGCATCACAAGTTGGTGATTGCCACTGGTAACAATTATCAACATGCTGTATCTACTCTTGACATCGAGCTTATTCATTGCAACCAAGCTTCAAACTTGGAAGTCCTTTGAGTCCTGCAATTACCTCTGATCGCAATGACCGGACGTTTGGTCTACGGGCCGCTGTCGTTTGAACGAGCAGACGACAACAAGCAGAAACGTTTGAGAGAAGACCACAATTCGAACGATCAGGCGGCCGTTCAAACTGAAAACGCACTGAACATAGTCCGCAGGTGGTCCGTACAACTTTGCGGTTTTCCCGCTTTCATGTTGGAACAAAACAAATAAATCTGATGACCACAAGTACCCGTCAATTCAACCCAAAGTGCTTCCCGCACAAGCAATCGTTGGGCGATGGCGCCTGGTTTTCCTTTTTCATGGCCCTATCCACGTTCTCGGACGAACCGAGCAGGCAGAAAACACATAAAAACTGACCTTCAAACCTTTGCCGACTCTTTTGGCCCAGTCCTACTCGCGGTGTTTTGATGAGAAGGCAGGTTTTTGTCAGTTTTTTTTCTCGAAAACAACGCAGGAATGCACGTCTCGCATGCTGACTTCCGCCCACAGCTCCAGACCGGAAGTGCGCCCGACGCGCCACCACCGCGCCGTGACGTAACAGAGCTGAGTTCGTGTATACTCTTTGTTTGAACACGTTCGGACGCCGAACTCCGGTGTCCGGCACTTGAACGCGAGACACTGCGCGAGGAACAGATGTCGCTCTTGTTAGCTCTGATTGGAGGGAGACAGTTAGTAGGGACAAAGGCAGCTAGCCTTTGCGTCTACCCACTAATCCTTCCAACCAGAGCTTGGCGCACCGAAGTCCCCGCGCGCTTTCGTCTCCCCTTCTCCCTCGTTTTCTCATCGTATAGTTGGGAAAATATGGTATATACACTCACGTTTCCGCTCCTCCCCAACGCACAGGTTTTCCGAGAGAACTTCGATACCTTTGGAAACCGTCATCGCCGGGCGGTTGCGGCCCAGAAGACGTGTAGCCCGCCCGGCTGGGAAAAGCGCCATGGGATCGTGGAAGAGTATATTCCGTAAAGCGCACCACGAGGACCCGGTCTTGGCGTCGGCATCCGGCCCAGTTACGACATCGCTGTTCGGCCTCGCCCTTGACCGCGTTTTCGATCAGGAACCCCCCTTCAGTGCAGCGGTCCTGACCTCCATTTGCAACGGCGTCGTATGTTTCCTCGGCTTCTCTCGTTCAGAGCAACGAGACGATCGCGTTTGCGGATCTTCCCGGGAAGTGCGATGACTCGCGGTGCCTCCTCGGACGCAGCCGTACTCCGAGCGGACTCCGCGGGCGAGACTGGAAGCCTTTTCTCGGGAAACGACCGCGGCTGATTCTCCAGGCACGGCTGGCGGCAACGCGCAGTTAGTCTTGTGCTGTCCTAACCGTTTGAATTAAATGGGATGTGCCGTCTCGGAGCGGGTCGTTTTCTGTCTGAAAGAGACTAAATTTCTAATTGGTCGCGTAATCAAGAATTTAGGTCTTGTTTACATTTCTTCTTTTTTTATGTTGAGGGTTTCTAGTCGCGTGCCCCTACAGCAACGTCCATTGTTAGCTGCGCATGCGTGACGTGATTTTCCAAAATAGGCATTTCTGTCCTCGACTAGGCAGTCGTAGGAGGAAAATGTCGCCTAATGTCGAGTTGTCATTGAAAAAAAGAAAGAAAAGAGGACACATGATTTTGTCTTCGTTTTTTGTTCGTATTTTTAACTGCAAAAATGAACTATGCATTGCCGAACGCTCAAACACGCCCAAAGGCAGTACTACACTTCGTGACACCTTAAGTCCGGGCGCAGGCGACGCGACGAGCTGACGGGACTAATTAGACATCTTGAAAGCTCACCGTCGTGGTATTCGTCGTGTTCCTGTACGTGTTCTATCATCGCTCAACCGATCAGAAACAAAAAAGGCCCAGGGACTACTTGCTCTTTTGACACTGCTTGTTTGGTCCAAATTACCTGCTTTCGTCGCTGCGTCTGGAGTGCATGAGCTGTAACAAAGTATAGTGGTGCCATACTTGCCGAAGTTTCAGAACTACACCAAATTTTTACCCAAAGGATATATGTAATTTTCCGACCATTTAAATGGGAAAATGGCAGCCTACAAAGCCCACGAATACATGGACTTTATTTTTCCTTTGAAACGTTCAGAAAATCACCTATACCTTTTTAATAGGATAGCTGTTAGTTTTAAAAGTTTTTTTTTTTTTCATCTGCGTGGTCCGGACCGCTATAGCGCTACGTTTGGGCGGACAATGCAGCTTTCCGCGATGGGAGTTTATTTCTTCGGTGGAGGAGACACTGTAAATATTTGGGAAGGAGGGCGGGGGTGGGGGGGGGGGGAGGGGGGTGCTGTTACAATATTCCTGAAATTGGTGGGCGGAAATACATCCCTCATGCCTCTACACCAGAGCCAGCCAAGAGCACGCATCGAGAGAGCTCCTCAAAAGTACCCGGATATGTGGACTTTTTGATCCAATATACGAGACTGGAGTGTTTTTGTAGCGAATATTTGATGTGATCGTACAATGAGTGAAACCCTTTGCTCATAAGACGCTTTAAAAAATCGCATTTAAGCGACGTTATCTTTTGCCCTGTACACTTGTCATACGAGCAAGTGTTGTGTTCCTCCCGATATCGAGTGCACTGTGCAGCCCAGCTCATCGCATGTCGCTTTCACTGTGCTGTGCTACACAGCGAAAAAAGTGTCATTCGGAAATAAAAAGAAATTAAAGGAAGATCCATCGGTGGATTCTTAGGGAATGCGTTAACATGACCATTGGGCATTGTCACACAGGTCCTCCTTTGAGAAACGCCAACGCTGACCCCCTTCCCTTTTCTGTTTTCACTTTCTCTTTTGGCTTTCTCTTATGCTTCCTCTATTTTTTGTTGCCTCTTTTTGACTTCGTTACGGGGTCAGTTTTAGCGTTTCTCAAAGGGCGACTTGTGTGGCGTTTCCCAGGGGTCATGCAAACGCAGTCCCTAAAAATCCACCAATAGTTCTTTTTTTTTTTTCTGGCCTTTGGGTTTTTTGTTTGCTCGCCTTGCACACTTAGCAGCGGCATCTGCTGCCTGACGCTGCTTTCGAGGTTCACAGGTTTCGGGAGCTAGTCTCCTTCTTTCCCAATCCGTCTTCTTTTGCCGCCTACTTGAGCCAGCGTTAGTACTTGGTTCGCACTCCATTTCGTAGCAGAAACCAAGGCACGCGCTCCTCACACCTGCAAGTTCAGACTCGCCCCAGCTGCCGCGCGCCCATTGGCTTCCGCCCCATGACGTCGCCTTCCCCTCCCCTTTGTCCCTCTCTACTCTTCTGCTCTCTACGCGGCGTACTTCCCTTTCCACTGTTTGGTCTACAGACGGGCGCCGTCAGCATTTCCCTGTCATGTGGGTATTAATGTTAACGCACTAATAAAGATAGGTAAAATAACAGGTACGCGAAATATAAACGGATAAGCGATAATTTCTCGGCAATAATTTTACCTCATTCTTAAAAGAAATCTTGGTACATTTGTGCATTAACTAAAGAGAATAACTTTAATTCGGCGTCTTTAATCAAGCATCACAGGCCAAGACAGTAAGTAGCAGACACAAGTCACTTCGCTGCAATCATGGCAGTTGCACGTTACCGTATACAGAGAGTAAAAATAGCGGTTCGAATTTCTGCAATATACTACTTTTCTTGGCGCAAGGTGAGTAAACATGTAACAATACTGCTTTAAAAATAGTATTAACGTACGCAGGTTCGTTATTTTCTGCTACGATGTTTACACTAGTGGAAGACTGATACTGAGGCTTCAGACTCGGTTTGACAGATCATGTCTAGGAATGAGTTATCCAAACTCATTTGATGACGCTAGTGTTTTTTCCAGGGAATGTTATTCAAAGCTACGGCGTGACCGCACGAATAAACCAAGGGAAAAGGTCATTCGTTCAGATTGGTACTCAATTCGTTAGTGTGACATGAACATTGTATCGTCGCTTCCAGTGCGTAGTCTGTAGTTGAACACGAGCCCGACGCTAGCGCCCTTTAACGTAATGATTGAAACATAGTTCAAAGCTCTGATGCAGCACTCACTCGAGCCCAGCATATGGCGAGAGTACCTGACTTAAATATGGCGGCCTTGGAGTTTTCGCGCAGCAGCCACCAGATGGCGAACATATCCGTGAAGCGTTTATGGCCTCCCCAAACACCGACCTTAGTACGTCGGCATTGGAACACGAATTTCCGAAGCGCTGCATGCTATCGAAGAGGGACTGTCGACGGAATCGTAAGGCCGCCGATGCATTCTCTCGCTTTTGTGAATTCTGATGATAACATTATTTAACAATCACGTGATGCTCGGGTTAAACCGTTATGTTATTCATCCCGGCTGAAGAAATCGAATTTTCTCAATTAAAACGTCCGCCTCGCCAGAGAACCCCACGGGGAGACTGCAAACAAAATTTCCTTTCAGTAGAGTGGACCTTGTCAAAAAGAGAACCGGACTCCAGCCGAGGGCTCGGTCATGGGGTCAGTATAGACAAGATGACTTCCGGCTACTCCGATGTAAGCTCACAAAGAAAACAAATTAAAGCCTCAGGTGCGCACGTCAGAGTTTGAGTAGCCATACTTGGCGTGCCAGTGCTCTGTTCTATGCGGAGAGCAAGTCGTCTGCTTTTTGTGCAGGATTCGTGGTGACGTCAGAACGATGCCAAGGTCTCATTGGCTGATTACAAAAAATGGTGGGTGGACCTCAAGGCATCGAGCATTGATGTCTATTCACTATTTCTTTCAACCAGCCAATAAGAGCTCGGCGTCGTTACGACATTACCGCCACTCCTGGGCAAGAACCAGACGACTTGCTCTCCGTATAGTCTTTTTCTACTCAGCAATCCTGGAACTAATTAAAACGACGGAGCGAAGTGTGTGAAAGCTGCCCAAGGCACTGCACTTCGATTCTTAGGTTGTCGCGCGCTTCATTCTCACTGGCCCACTCAGGTGGTCAATTTCACTGTTTGCCAATCCATGTGGAAACAGAGTACAGTTTAACCAAGATGAGGAGGGTGAGCACGTGAGTTGCGATTAGAGATTACTGAAAGCTACTACAATACCTCTGGGTATACAGTTAGTTATCAGCTGTTATCGTTAAGGCCCGTAATTCACAAAGTACCGTTTGCTTACTTTATGTTATGTTACATCGAGTTACGTGCCAGTGCGAGTCACCGGAAAACCGTGCTTCGTTTGTCGCGTGCAAATCTACTCCTTGAATTGGTTGTCATGCCGGCGAAGGACGGATGTTTCGGTCAGAGTGTCGGGCCGTAATTTCTATCGAGTTCCGCTCGGGTTCACGGATTTCGGTTAAGTTCCGGTTCGGTTCCGGGGAGAAAAAATAACGTTTCAAACCGGTTCGAACTGGATCGAACAGGTTTGGACAGCTAAATTAAGACTATATTTTCCGCTTTGTTTTGGCAATAGGCACTATTTCCGCCATGAAACAAGTAATCATATAGTTCATGGTTCGTACAATCCACTTTTTTTAAGCTACCGATAGTAACAAATTTCGTTATTTAATTTCAACGCCTCAGCAAATAAAAAAAAGAAATCTAGATTACCATCCAAAAACGTCGCGTTTATACGACCGAACTTCCATTTGTTTACCTCAGCCACATATATTTTGCCTGATACAAAAGGTTGTCACGAAGTAAGTGTGGTAGGTCGCCTAAAATATACCCGTGTTTGGTACAACTTTGCGGCGCAGTGTTAAATGTTGAATCGTAGTAGTGCTCTTGAATTAAGGAATTAATTACAGTGCATAAAATCATGAAATGGGCACCTCATCGCCATATATACCGGGAAATATAATTTACGAATTACGTTTACAATATACTATATGACGACGACGCAGCTGAGCTAAGAGCAATACCATTTTCAAAATGTCAAGAAAGTTTTAGGGCAAGCTCTTTCAGTCTACCTTTTATAGAAACACTGAGCGGCGATTGGAACGCTTATTTTCCTAACCTAAATTGTTCACACTCAGCACGGTGATCTAGACGATGAACCATTCAGAACGAAAATGTCAAAATTGTTCACTCTAATCTATATGCACCTTCGTACTCAGATCGAATCTGACCTAAAATAGCGCTTATTCAAGTGAACATTTTCTTATACGGTGATATAAACGGGCATATCCCGGCTTTTGAGGTTTGTTATTGAAAAGATGACTGTCAATTTAATTTGCAAAGCATCACCATTGCTCATTGAATTTTTTAAAAGAAAAAAGTAGTATCTTATGCTCTACTCTACACCTACTTAATTGGCCACTTTCTGACGGTCTGCGTTCAAAATCGTCATATTTCCACCACGTGCCCCTGTGTACTTTGTTTTCGTCCAGCCTACAAACACATAAATATGCTGTCCATCACATAAGTGAGGCAATAACAGACTTCTATATGCTTGAGAATATATATAAGTATCAGGAACACAGTTATTTAATCAGCTTCAAAATCAGACAGGTTTTCCCAAATCACTTACTTACAAATCATAAACTTACAAATCACTGACAATATGTACAAATATTTGTACATATTGTCACGAATGACAAGGTGACGAACAAGGAATAACTGAGGAAACTGACACGTTTAATGGGGCGAACTTTTGCCCAAAACAAAAAGGAAACGGAAGATAAAAATAGAGCGTCGCCGGCGTCGAAGTCGGCGTAACAGCCGGATCCAACGCTGGGGCAAGACTGATTCCGGCTTGCCACGCCGGGCCAATTTCGTACACGCGTGGGTTTCTAGAACAATCGGCGTAGAAGGTTCGGCGTCGTAGAACATTATAATAAATAAATAAATAATATATCTATAAATTATTTATTTTAAGATTATTTATATAAGGAGGTGGACGGTACGGTACAGAAAACCCTCCTATCCTCCTACTCCATACCCTCCCCCCTTTCCATAGTTTTCCCGCTGAATTTAGCTGGAAAATTCACACCACGTGACCTCAACACTAGTTCAGTTTCACCGCGAAATTTCGCAAGGAAACTGAATTGGTGTTTAGGTCATGCGGCGTCAGTTTTACCACTAAATTTAGCGGGGAAACTGAATGCGCAGTGTTGCATTAGGGGGCGTCACAGACCTACATACCAATTCAGTTTATTCGATAAATTTAGCGGGGAATTGAATTGGTGTATACGTCTGTGCCGTCCCATATTGTAACGCGCGCGGTTAAGCCGACGGCGACGCTGACGGCGACGGCGACGCCCACGCCGCGAAACACGGGAACGAGCGCTTCAGAGCTGCGCTCTAAAAGGAGCAGCATTCACACCCTCAACTCTCAGCCAGAACGAGCGGCCACGTGATCTGGAGCCGATTATATGCCGCCAATGTTAATCATAGCCACGTGCTGGGGTTGGCAAAGCACAGGACACTCGCTGAGTTGCAGACATTAGGGAGTTTTAGTAGATTGTTTTCAAAGGCCCGCTACCGTTACTGGCGCGCGTTTCAGAGCATGCATCGAGGTGGCAGCGCGACCTGCCGCTACAAAGAGCGTGACCTGAAAACCTGATCTACTAAAACTCTTTTTGCTAGGGTTCGGCTATTGTCGTCACTGCAGCGACTGGACACGCGTGCCACTACCTGCATGCTTGTCGAGCTATTGATTAACACAACCCCAAATCGAGTGCTCAAGCCTAGCCTCGTCTATACTCATAAAGCCTGGTAGTTCGACGACGGAGCCATAGAGTGCCCGGTCGCAGATTTGGAGCGCGAGGATCCGGTAGCAGAAAGTGTTTCTCGGAGAATCTGGTATTCAGTGCACAGCTTTTGCAGCGGCGAGTACCCGAAACATGGGTTTCAAACCCGGATGAGGAAAGAAGAGGACATGGCTCAAGCAATTTCTCGATCCAATCTATGAGCCGCATTCAATTATCGTCACTCGGAGGATACTACGATCCCCCAGCTACGTCATCAAGATTGCGAAGAAGAGATTGAAATAAAATGCTCGTTTTTGTCCTTGAAATGACACCGCAACAAAGGCGTTTCATGGTCAGTGACGTTGCGTTCGAGTGTGCTTGGGTACCACTAAATGCCAGTAAGCTCGGTTAAAGTGAAAAATATTCCAAGCGAATATCGCTGTACGACCCCTTTAATGAGAGTTGAGAGCGCTAGTGTAACTGGGGTATAACATGGTTTGCACGTGACGTCATCGCACTATATGCAAGTGGTCATTGCTACATGTTCTTGCTGAGAAAGTCAAATCCGGTGGTGCAAAATGCACGCTGCAGAAGGTTCGCGCTCAGTGCAAGTCATATGTTTCAGAGACACAAATTATTCTTGCTTGGTGCAGCGTCGTGAGGAACGGCGCGAGCGTATGGCACCACGAAAACGCGCCTTTTGGCAGCAGTATTTTTGCAAACAAAGTAGTTTCTGGGGCCACTCTTTCTGGCATGTGCCGAAGATGCGGGGCAGAGAATCCTTCACAACACCGTAATTCTCTAAAACTAGCCCACCCCTTACCTTTTCTTTTTGTTTTGCGTTTATTTATTTTTTTAGAGGATACTTTTTTTTATTTCTGAGGGACTCCCTCCTCCGTTTGGAGGTGTTAATTCGACAATCATATTTGTGTCATTTGTTAACAGTAATGCTCCATCGCTTTTATTTTGCGCTCAAGAACTGTGTAGTTGAAATAAAATATGGAGGGGGTCAAAGCTTGGGGAAGAACTTGAGAACGGCATTCCTTTGAGACTTAGAGCGGCCGCCAACGTTTGGCTGTCCCTCTCAGGCCTCTATAATATCTTTCTTTTCAGGTATCCCTCCAGTATACACACCTGCAGATCTTTGTAATGTCGAATGAATAAGTCACATTTAGTCATTTCGATGCTTCTATTATAGGGGACAGCTTTCTAGGGCAGTTCAGCAACAACGAAAACATATTTGGGTGCCTCAATGATTTGTACATGTAAAATAGGGCGTGCTACAATTTTTGAACTTTCAGTAAATACAGGCAAGGAAAAATCCCAGATTTCCATAACTTGCAAAAACACCCATCAGTTTTTCTGTTTGCGCTGTAAGAGACGGAAAAAAAATAAAGAAAAGAAGCAGCTTTTCTGTCGTCAACTCGCAATTAGAACAAGCGGCCACGTGATCCGACGCTAATTATATTCTGTCAGTGTTCATCATAGTCATGCGCTGGGATTGGCAAAGCATAGACCATGGGCCGAGCTTCAGACGTTGTCAGAGTTAGATTATTCTCATATTTGATTGAAAACAAGCCACCACCCGAATGTTCGGCGATGCTGATTGTCATGAATCCGAGCGCTCGACTCGGGCTCATGACAATCGAGTTCGTCACGGTGTCATGTGACTCGCGGTGCGAAGTCGTGATGTCATCTTATGTTACGGTGTCAACAACTCTAATAAATCTAGTGACGTTCTCAATTCAAATCAACTTGACGCAGTGAGTCACGGGGCCGCGTGGCGTGACATCACTTGACAGCCTGTCTTGACACCATGACGTCACGTGACCACGTCACAGATGATTAGTCATAGCGTCAATACAAAAGCGCCACGAAAACCCACAAACTCTAGTACATTGCGATTCCGGATATGACGATTTGATCAATGCATAGAAATATACAGCAGCAATTTTATTTTTATTCTGAATATTTATTCTTGTTATCTCTTTTTCCGGTTCAGTTCGGGTTCAGTTTCAAGGTGGCTGCGAAGATTTCGGTTCGGTTCAGTTCCGGTTCAAGTAAAAATAACGTTTCGGTTCTGGTATTCGGTTAAGTTCGGTTCGGTTCCGGTTCGATCCTTTGGTTTCGGTGATTCGCGGTCATAACTCGACGTAAGCAGATGGAACCTCCCGTAGCATGACGCAATGTAAGAATACAGCACCTTGCGAACGGGCCTTTAGCTTCTGCCGTAAAGGGGTGTAATAACAGCTTTGAATCTGGCGCCAACTCGCGGAATCGCACCGACTGAATAGGCTGCTCCACCTGTGGAGCGGCCGCAATACTATACTCTGTTTCACCTTATGTTGTACCGCAGACAAGGCTAGAAGCGCGAGCTCATAGCGTTGAGAGCTGCTCTTAACGCACGAGAGCTTGTGCCGCCGAGATGTGCCCTAGAGCAAGGAGCTCGTGCTTGTACCCTTTCCTGCGGTACATCATAAGGTGAAACAGAGTATAGATGTAAGACACAGAAGAGCACAGAAGAGCTAAAAACTGTCAAATTAGCGTGGTGTTCTCCAATCTTGAAAAAAAAATATTTAAACTGTGTAGAAGAGCAACTTCGCTGCGCGGTGCAGTGCACTTTAACAAGCGGCAAGGGCAGCCATAATTTTTTTCTCTTTCTTTAGAAAAGTCTGGGTGGTGCGGAAGGATTGTCCCGTGATTAAATCAACTCAATGCAAAATGAAAGAAATGACCGTTTGGAGGCATTGGAGATATTCGGAGAGCACTAACGCTACGAGTTATTGGTACCAATCAAACAGCGTACAAAGCGCAACAACATGGTGAAAAGACTGTAAGTGCGCAGGCGAGCTGGTGGTAGCTAATCGTGTCGTTTAACACCTGAGACTGTGATGCAGAAAAAGAAAACCTTTTAGTCGAAGGAACAAACACCGAAGGGAACGTCTCAATTAGTCGAAGGAACAGACACTGGAGGAAACGTCTCAAGACGTTGGGACGTTCCCTTCTATGTCTGTTCCTTCGACTAAAAGTTTTTCTTTTTCTGCACCACAGTCTCGGGTGGTAAATGACATGATTAACAACATGGTGTCCGTCACGTGCCTGTACGTGTTCTATCATTGCTGAACCAATCATATCAAAGAAGGCCCAGTGACTTACGTTTTTTAGGCTGTTTTGATTGGTTACATCAACTCGTAGTGTCGGCTGCATCCGGACATCAAGTAAAACGAAGTATAATTTATAGTGAGCTCGAGCTGACACTTTCCAAGAAGCTTTGGGGTGCGCGTTCAGGTCAGCATTAGGCCATTGGAGGCCAATTCGTAAAACACTCTGTAAATTCATGTTTTGAATGAAACACGATCTTGTCCCGTCAAAGATACTGGACCCCAAAGCGGGGCTGTATGTATGGCGTATCATTTGCACAAGAACGCAATGACATCAAGCGCTAAACCAACTCAAGACACGATTTCGCTTCAGCGCGTTTGGATGTGCTGTAAACTAAGTATAAAACGAGGTATAACATAAATGTAAAATGGACTAAGTGCACACGCTGCGAATTGGAAATATGCTTTGTCCCGACTTCGTCCTTTTGGTCGCTTTCCAAAAATGTACTCCTAGAAGCGTGAGTTTATTCCGTTTGATCGCCCTTTGGCTGCATGAACGCTCGTGCAGCGGGAGCGGCATTTGATGCTGCCTCCTCGCGCTTGTTGCTTTTGGAGTTAGTTTAGAACACAATAGAAAATGTGTATCAATGTGAGCTCGTGCTAGGCAAACAAAACTGAGCAGCGCCCTATCTTCTTCCTTCCAAGAACCATGCTTCTACGTTCCAAGTGTACTCCTTCCCTTTATCCCTCCCGGATTTTAACTAATGTTCCTACTTTAATAAGGAACTTTATTTTGAGTTCTAATATTGTTTTGCCACTTGAACATTATAGGGGCGCTTAAAAAAAGCGCGAAGGAAACAAAAATATATTAGTGGCTACTATATCAAGGAGTAAAAGAACACACCAAAAACGATTTCCTTGGGTTAAAGAAGCCGAAGCTGGAACAACAGAAGCAGCAACAAGAACATGAATGGAATGTCTCCTGTAAGTTTTCGCAGAACCGTCATACCGACCCAGTAGCATAAGTAATGGAGCCAGAATATTAGGGACAGACAAAATTAACCCATCGGTCTGAGCGTTTACACCAAGTTGCTCATTCTTGAAGTCTAGAGTTCATATCGAATACGCTGATCATCGTTCGCATGTTACCGTTTGACGCGTTTAGGCAATTTCTATGCACTTCGTACTATAAAAAAATAGCGTTTTTAATGGTGAATAGCAAGCGCATCAAGCGTTTTATTTCTGATATTTTCTTTAATACAGGCGATCACTTCGGGTCCAAGCAGCGACAAGGAACAGGCGCCAGCCGGCGCCAGACCTAGAGGCATCCGCGCCACGTTATTAATCGTCATATTAGTATCAGGAACATTTGCCACCATCTTGTTTATAATGATCGTGTTAAAGAGTACACCCACTCCAAAGGGCGTGGCCTCCGGACTCTGTACGAGTACTGAGTGCCACGAACTGGCGGTGGCCCTCGAAGCGAGCAGGAACCAACTCGTCGACCCATGCGACGACTTCTACGAGTTCGTATGCGGCAACTACACAAACCCCAACGGCAGCGTGTTCCAACAAATGGAGGAGGCAATGCTGCGTACCGTGAGCGAGAAACTCGGCAAGGAAGGGGAGCACCGATCTCGGCAGCAGGACGTTGTCTGGTACACGCTCGAAAAGTTACACCGGTCCTGCATGCGGGTCTTCACGTCGGACAACTCGGGAGCCATCAAACTATTCATGGACTCCCTGCAACTGGGATTAGACGATAACATAACCCTTTGTACATTAAGGAGGGCATTCTCGCTTTCATTCGAATATAAACTTGAAACGCAGTTCTCGGTGGAGTTGTTGGACGTGAGACCAGAATCTAATCAGTCGTTTTATGCTGTCGGATTTAATCCGCGCTACACCGAGATGTTATCAAAGAGGAAGGAACAGGGCATATTTGAAAAGGTCGCGCTGATGGACACTAGCATTGAAGCCTACGGTAGCATATCTTCAGACGCCAAGAGAGACCTGATTCTGCGCATTTTGGATGTGGAGCACACGGTCAAGGTTTTGTTCACACAGATATTCGAACATCAAGCCTGGTGATGCAACCATGGTCCCGATTAACGTAAGCACCTCCTTATCTGCTATCTTTCTCTCTCTTTCCCGATGTAATTGAGACACGAACTTCACGCCAATACAGGCATATACTTGCAGACCCAAAGAGTAGACTGGGTATCTTATCATTTGTTTAAGGAATGGCTTCACTGACTAGGCCGCTCGTTCAAGCCCTGCCGAACAATGTCAAGCATTCTATAAAAAAAAAAAACATTGGTAGAATTTATATTTAGTATCTTTTGCCGATCGATCAGTACATAGTTGATAGCATTTTTTTTATTCAAGAAAAACGTTTCATAACTTTTACACATGTAAAGAAAGCATGCATTTAAAGAGCGCGAGAGAGCGGGGCCACAATCAACATTAGCGCATTTTTGCATTTTGCTTAAAAACGCTTTTACCCAGCATCAGGTTTTACTCGCGTCCGTGCCTTGAATGAGCACCTCCCACCCAAATAGCAGTTTTGCTGACGCCCTTTTACTTTTAATAAAATAACAAAAAAGCGGTGATCGAGAGTTTGCGTTTAACAGTGTCAGGTTGTATTCGAACCACAGCACAACTTGAACACGCGATTATAAGTTACCTCTGCTCCATTCCACCAGCCCGAACGAATGTCGCGTACAAATAGGTGGTAAAGCTTGGTGGCCGAATATTCTTCCTGAATAACTAAATTTCAGCGAAGCTCCTGGTGTGATGCTTGTACTATGTCGTGCAATGCACGAAAAATTAATAAAGGGCGAGGTCACAAAGAAAAGGTTGAATGAACAACTAAATATATTTCAGTCATATTATTTCAGAGCGGCGTAGCACATAACTAACTGTGGCCATTCAACATCTTCTCTGTAAAGCCTTGTATTAGCACGGATAGGCTTATTGGATACAGTTTTTTCTTATTTTTTTAAATAGTCTTTGAGCTAATAGGGCCAATAATGATATCGACTGTCCCAATGAAAATGCGGTCCAAGAACATGCTACTGAGAGGAATGTTCTATGAAATCGAAAGTATGTGAATTCCCAAACATAAGTAATAATAACTTTGTCAACCATGTGTATAAAATTTACGACAAAGTGCATTAGTGTGTGTAATAGTAATTTACAAGACATATAATTGATGTTAGCCTCACCGAGAATAAGCATAAGAAAAACCGGGGCACAACCAACTACGTCGTCTAATTAAGCGATTAGCTGCAAACATAATTGAAAGAGCCGCGGGTGGTCAGGTGTCAAGTGTCCCTCTAAATTTAATGCTGAGATTGAATTTGTGTGTAGGTCACGTGACGTCAAGTCATGTGGCGTCATTTTCCCAGCTAAATTTAGCGGGAAAAATAAACGGCCAGAATCATATACCTCAAAGTAGCCTTAAAATCATAAAAAGTCTGATCGCTTTAAAATAATTAATCACTTCAAAATTAAATTACATTTGTGCTTTCAATTGAGATGAAATTCATGAACTTACCTATAACAGCTTGAAGACTTGGACAAGCAGTACAGCGGATCTCCATTCCTGATCCAATATATACGCGAGCTTCTACGCAAAATCGGCTACAAGGGACTGACTTTCATCATTTCCTGGGACGTGCTTCGTTCCCTTGCCCCAATGGCTTCAAGCAAGGCTGCTTTACTGACAATAGAAAGCGACCGGCCATCCCGCTGCTTGTCATACGTCCTTGAAAGTTTGGAAATGCCTGTCGGCGCGTGGTACGTGGCAAACGCGATGCCGTCTGTCACCCTGGAGTCAGCATTCAAAATGGCACGACGCATCCACGAGTCTCTGAAGTCCCCAGCGGTCCACGCCATGTTTGCCGGAGGTGGCAGCAACGACGAAGCTTGGAAAGTCTTCTTCAAGTCCCTTAACCAAGCGCCTTTCCTCTCAGGCAACGCGAACCTCTCGAGACAACTGGAGGAGTTCTACAGGACGTTCCCAGAAGGCAGCGGCAAGTTCCTCGGAGACTGGCTTCAATCGTCCCGGCACACTGCTTCTCTCAAGGCTCGAAAGGCGTGGCATAACTTGGACTTCATGAATTCGGCGGATGCATTCTTCATCAATAACAACGTGTGGATCTTACCGTCTCTCGTGCAGGCCCCTCTTTTCTCACCTAATAGCACCAGCGCCATAAATTTCGCGGGTTTAGGGCACATCATCGGACAACAGACAATACTGATGATGAGCCGATTCTTACCTCGTGATGGAGGGCATACCGCGTCATCCGCACTGGAAGAAAAGCTGCGCTGTATTGGCCAGCTACACATTGTTCAAGGCGCAGACGGTCGACGGTGGACACGAAACGTAACCATCGAAGACCTTGCCGATGTCATCAGTCTTCAGGCGGCGTACTCGAGTTTCCCACGCGAAGGTAGACATCTGGGTAACGACAACTCACGTTCTGAAGAGAGGCTATTTTTTGCGGCTTCCTGCTTCAAATTCTGCGAAGCCAAGAGCGAACGAAATGTTACTGGTCCGGGGACTCCCAAGGCGCGCTGCAACGTGCCGCTAATGAACATGGCGGCTTTTGCTCACGAGTTCCACTGCGGTACTTCGTCAAGCATGAACCCTGTGAAAAAATGCGCTATTTTATAGGGTTGCACTCATATGTTCTTGATAGGCGCAATATATATGACGACCGCGAAAGAAATGATCGAAACTGACATTAACCAGTAACGTTAAATAAATGATAAATATGTCCATGGGTATTTTAATCACAGTTTAAGCACAGGTTTGGAGTCTAATTTTCATTTTGAACAAAAACAAAATATATATTTTGGGAGCATTCTCGAAATGAAAGAGATCGCAAACTGAGCTTAGCAAATTTTTGTTTTGTTTTGTTTTGGAGTTATTAACTACTGAAGTGGCCGAGGCGAAAACTGATGTTTCTCCTACCGTTCGGGAATGCAAGTTTGACCACTCACTAATTTCTCAATTCTCAAAAAATAATTAAGACTTTTTTGTTACGTTCGAAAAGTAGATTTCATTAAGATTAAGAAATTTACAAAATCTTATATTTTGAAACTATTTTAAATGTCGAACTGTGTGCTTTGACATATTTTATCAAAGTTAGGCAAGTGTTTACGTGTGACCTATTTAAAATATTTTAATAATCTTGCATTAACAAAAAGTGTAAATCAAGCTATTTTCAATGAATACAAGTTCAATATTATATGAAAAAAATAATAAGATCTGTTACATGCATTTAGATGAACGAACGTGTCTAAAATCTACCAAATATCGCAATTGACGTTTTTTACAAACACAATATTTTTACTTGTTTAGTTTCTTGTACATAGCAAGGCATATTAGTGGATGATTATAAAATATGAACATACTCGTTTGTTTATATTACTGCAATTAAAGCTTAAACCTTGTCAGATGTGCGTTCCGAAACGGCAAGCTTTGTTCAGAGAGAAATACTTTTTACTGTTCACTACGCACAATTTAACTTATTTTAAAGGTTACGTGATAATACATAAATCATAGGTAATTAACTATACCACACCACAATGGGTGCCAGATTAGCACCAATGCGAGGACTCATTCACAACGAACCACTGACAAGATACAAGCTTTAGTTACAGTCTTACAGACAAAATACTGGTTTTTGTATATGTGATGATAAACCATTATTATGCTTTGTGGCCGAGCGGGCTAGCGCACATCAGCTCGGAGCACGTGGAGCGAAAGCTCGCGTTGCAGAGCACAGCGATTTTGGGTTCGAGCCCCACCCCTGCCCGTTTCGATCTGGATGAGCATTGTACCGGCGTGCGGTCGTGTATCACTACTGCGTGGTGCACGTTAAAGACCCCAGGCTAGCGGTTGTACTGCACTGGCTAAATTTCTCATCTACAGCTGGGAGACAAGTTGCCCTTCGAGGCAGACTAAGTTCTAGGCTGTATAAACATACATTCACCCCAATCATTTTCCCCCACGTTAAAATGAGTAAATGCTTCAAGTGCGATCGGGTGACTTGAGTGGGTCGTCCCGTTTCACGAGCATTCCAGCAGTCAATGACCGCTAAAGGGCCAGGAGGTCACACTTCGAGACTTTACTGCAGTTTATATTATGACGTGAACAAGTATCAACTTTCTGATACGAATGTTAATAATGGCTATTCACTTCAAAATGAACATGGTCACTAACAATGCCGCTTGATAATTAAGATTGCTTAAATATCAAGAATTAAAATAAGTATCCCGGTCTCATCTTAATCATCAATTTTTTTCTCCATTCTTGCAACTGCTTTCGCATCATTCTATAGGATGCGAAAGTTCGAGCATATATTCCAGCTGGCAATAAAAAGGGTCACGAAATAATAAAGGCTTTGAACAATGCGCACTTTACATAAGAATGAGACACGTGTTGCAGAAGAGTACAAACATGTAACGCTACAAAGCCACACGCTTATAGTTGTTTACCTGCCAGAATAAAAGCCTACTTTTTTGTCGTTGTGCTGTTTATGGCTTGGAAATGAGTGGTGCTTTAGCACAATGACAACTACCGCCATTCTGAATGCGTTCGCTGTCTGCTGGAGGCATCTTGAGATATCTCGCGGACCGGAATTTGCAGTCGGAAATATTTCAGGAGACGATCCCCCGCAAACTTCTGTCAGGATAAGTGTTGTATTCATGATCCCTATGTGTATTTTTAACTCCATTTTTTTTTTACTTTTATGTTAGTGTTTTTTTAACGAAACTTAGTCCTATATATGTTTGTTCATAGCAACGCCCCAAACAACTTCTTAGTTTGTTGGAAGTAGCTGAGCTCACGCTTCATGATTTTTATGCACTATTCACTCCGCGAGTCACCGAGACATCCGTGCTTTCTGTGAAATGCTTGTAGCAGAAACAAATTAAAGAATAGTTTAGCATGCGGCACACGAAGCACGGATGTCCGAGTGACTCGCGGTCAAAAAGTAGTCAGAAAGAACGAAGATCTAGGAGTAGTGGAGAAATCGGCGACAGCATCCGCGCACAAACTCCGAGATCTGGGCTCGGGATCGCGGAGGCCATGCTCCGCGGAAAGCACTTCGTGCTGAACTGGTTAAACCTAGAGCCACTCTATATGGCAGCGTAGCTGCCAGGAGTAGCGACACGACGCAAAATTATCTAGATGCACGACATCAGAAGCACCGATAGTGATGTCCATTTTGGGCCTGGGAGGTTGCCATAGTAACCGTACCGCTAGCGACGCCGGGTGGAGCCTTTTAGTCCAGTTCATATCTCCATTCGTTCATCAAAAAGTGGTAGAATACGCTTGGCATGGCGGCTACGGCACGGGCCTTTGGAGGAATGGTGCCTGTTTCTTCTGGAAAGTGAGACGATTTGCAGGCCGGGGACTGTCGGGCGACGAGAGCTGCTAGGTATCGTATGGGCACGACAAGGCGAGTGGTTTTCCGCGCCGACGGGATGGCGGCCGCTTCGTGGGACGTACGTAACATCCTTGTACAGGGTGTCACAAAAGAAAATTTACACGGTCTTTTTTACCGCAAAAATAAACTAGGCATCGCCGAACGCTCATTCTCCGCCCAAAGGTAGAACTAGAGGTCACAACCAGATGCCAAAGTTTCAGCCCCATCCGATAACTTAATCAAAAGTTATAACTGATTTTCTAAAACTTTCAATGAGAAAATGGCGGCCGACGGAGTTTTCAAACACATGGGGCTCTATGGCACTAGAAACCGAAAACGGGCACAAATGGGCTCCATTTTCCCATTGAAATTTTCAGACAATCACAAGTTATAACTTTTGATTAAGTTATCAGATCGGGCTCAAACTTTGGGACCTGGTTTGTGACCTCTAGCTTCTACCTTTGGGTGCAGAATGAGCGTTCGGCAATGCCTAGTTTATGTTTTGCGGTAAAAAAGAACGTGTAAATCTTCTTCGTGACACCCTGCACTTTCGGACTTCACTCCTATGGAACAAAATACGATTACGCCGGTCACAACAGGACGATTGCCTCGGTACATGACTGCTGCTCGACTGCCCCATAGTCAGCGAATGTGTGCTTAGCATCATACTTCTTCAAGACCCAATCATCCATTCAAGTTGAGATTGTCTCACCGACTGGCGAGGGGCGACGTCGACGACGGTCTCATCCCTCGTTTGGGCGATGAACAGCCGATGGGGTTCAATCAAGTAGGACAGAATGGTGGTCTCCAGAGGATTTTTAACGTCATTAAAGAAGACGGACGCCGCGCCGGATATGAGGTGATCTTGCCGACAAGCTAAGTGGTCGTCCGGAAGTTTACCGGCATTCAAAAAGTCAATATATTTATCTTGTGTAGCACACATATCCGTGTTAAAGAGGCCATGAAATGACTTTTTAATCTTTTCCTTAGCTGTAATCCTCAACTAATGTCGAACTGTGAAATCACGCGGTCGTGACATGCTATACTTCGTTTCAGCTGGGGTCCAGACGCAGCCGATGCTACAAGCACGAGCGTGTGGCCCTGAGCAGTGCCTGTACTGCACGAGTGCGCGTGCTTGGCAGGGACGCCGGAAGCCCGGAGCTCGCGCTTGTAGCATCGGCTGCGTCTGGACCCAAGCTGAAACGAAGTATAGGGCACCGGTGCGATGATTCCAAGCTTCCACCGTGCTTTTAAAGCACACCATAGAACTTGGCATTCGCAAGTGATGATAAGTTCCGTCAGTCCTCATTGGCCACCAACGCGGATTCAAATATTCGTCGACGAATTTATTGTTGACGAGCGCATACGTCCAAGTGACGCAGTTCTCGTGTTCAATGCGTTAGTTGGGATCGGCTGACATCATTTTGGCCCTTGTAGGCATTGACCAAAGAGGTTATATAGAACCATACACCACAAGATGATAACATCATAGCGCATTGACATTAAGAAAACAAAACGGGCCCAGCTACAGAAATGAAGTGTTACACTCGTAAGAAATAAATAGGTCTGTAACTTGTTAGTTACAAATACGAACTCACCTCTGAGCATCTAAGTTTAATAGTCTGTGTTGATGCATTGTTATACTGTAGCAGGACATTTCATATACGTCACTTGAGCAAACGCCGGCTTGTCACGTGAAGTAAACAAACCCAAAACACCACGATCAAATGCAGGCTATTGCAACGAAAGTACGTT